>SNQJ01S0159540.1:0-21848 GCA_010110895.2 Picea sitchensis | reverse complement strand
TATACACAGTTTGATTATTTATGTGATTGCTTGAACATTATATGTGTATCTTGTCCCATCCATACTGCCATCTTTTGCACATTACAAACCCCTCATATTCCTAATGACCCTATCACTCCATGTTCAAATGGAAATTGATTGATGAAGTTTTAATGGATGGATTGCATGTGTTTTGTGGTGGATAATAGAGCCAACTTTCGATTTTATTTAGGTAGAGTTTCATGCATGGATTATTAATAATTTTTCATGATTCATTGAATATTGCTACAGGATGAGATTTTTCTAAAGGGGTAGTAATGGTAGAGGTAACAGAGGCAGTTGAAATTGGCAGAGAGGTCATAGAAGACCTCGGTTATCCATAGATTTCGATGTTGACCCCCAGGAATTGAACCATATTTTCCAAGCTAGTTTATTTAACCTAGTATGCCAAGGAATCCTTTGTCCCCGACCAGAAAGACCTCCCTTCCAAGAACATCAAAATATCTCTGGTGTCCAAGTCCCTCCCCATGTGTCAATGTGACCAGAACCGCCCACCAACGATGGTTGGCAAGAGATTTTCCATCAAACTATTGTTCACCACTACTATTTTCCCACTGCATCATTTCCATTACCCCCTCCACCACCAAAAAATCAAGTTTCCCAAGTTGATCATGTTGTATCTCCTGTGCAGTCACCACATGCCAGTAAAAAATTAAAAACAGATATCCTCGAGCCTATACAGAACAAGGAAAAAGGAATATCCACTCACTCCATCTCCTCCAAAGAATCTTCCAAATCAGTCTCCTCTCACCTTCATCTTAAAGATGATTTTTCTCATGTTATTAAGGCATTTCATCCTCAAGGCTCTAACTAGTCAAAGGCTACTACAGAAAAATCAAAAGGGGGCAGCAGTGAGAAGAGGCCTAATGCCTCTCATAGAAAATATGGATTTTGATTAATGTTGTTTTATATGTTGAAGATGACATTTGTACTTGGATAAAGTTTGGGACAGCAAGCACATTTTTGGGCATTCTTTTTGGGACAGTGTGGATATAATATTTTTTGGATATGATCAGATTTTATTTTGCTGATATTTTAAAATTTTGATTATAATTTTGAAAATGGGAGTTACAAGGAGGATATATTTGGGATCAAATGATTGAGTTTTATATTTTATTATTTGATGATTAAACAAGGAAATAATGGGGAGTCACAAGGGGTCCCACCTATTTAGTTATTATTAATTAAGACCCTTATTTATATATTATTATTATTTATTTCTCTCAAAGTAATTATTTAAGTTAATTTGACTTAACTAAAGAAAGGTAGTTGAACTACCCTAACTTATTGAGGAGGAAAAAAATCTCAATAAGATGAAGAGACAAAAGGGGTGAATAGAAGGAGAACTACATCCATAAGGTTTTCTCTATACTAGTGAGATACTTTCGAATTTCGTTCATTTTGAGTTTACTAAAAAGCGTAATCATCTTGATGACAACATGGTCTTATTGAAGGCAGAAAGATTCAAAACTGAATCACATATTTCAGCAGTGTTTTTTAAAGGTGTATGATTTATCTTTGATAGTCTGTGTATTTTTGTTTGTGCATGAATTGAGTTTCATGACTAATAAAGAATATCTTGCAGAGTCAAGTGACAACATTTTGTAGCATGTTGATTCAGATCTTTAGCTTCGGTTTTCTTCTTGATTGTCAGAGTATTTTTGTATGGTGCCCATTGAAGGCTTCTAAATTTGATTTTGGTCCCTACCCTTGTAGGGGTTTGTAGAGAGAACTCAGTTTTGTATCTCAGAATGAAATAAATGAAAAATTTGATTATTGTTTCAGTCTCACACGTGTTTTAATTATTTGGTTCATTCCTTTTCTTTGATCTCCATATATACATTTGTATAACTTTTGTACACATTCATGTAACTTTTTTTAAAGTTTACTTCTTTTGCATTGATATACACAACACATAAAAACTAACCTTGGTCTTATGTAATTAATACTTGTGGATTAAGCGATTGTTTTTTAGGTTATAAACCCTGGGTAACATTCTCGACTATATTTTCTTAGCTTGGAAAGATCTGAAAATGCTTGAGTAAGGTTTTCCATACCTTTTCCTCAACACAACCATGAGGAGAAGCTCACTCTAGCAGTCGTCCTTTCCATTCAAAATTTGTGCCACTATATCTTGCTTCACACTACCAAATTCATCGTAGATTCCAACCTAATGAATTACCTCTTGAGTTGCGCCATATCAATGGAAAATGTTCTCATTGGATCGTCGTTCTCCAAGAACATTACCTAGAGTTCACCACCCCAAAGAGAAAAAAATCCCTTGCTCTTGTTGAGCTCCTTATAGACTTTCCATCTAACTCATATGACCCCTCAGTCAATGAGGATTTCCCCGATGAGCATTTATTCCTCATATTTTTAGCAGACCCATGGTAAGGTGATATTTTGGCCTATCTCCGAACTCAAAAATGTGTTCCTCACCTTTCTCTGGACAACCATTGTCGTATCCAACACCAAGTCTCACGTTACCTCCTCATACGAGATGTTCTCTATCATAGAGGCATTGAAACTATCCTTTGACGAGGCGTCACCCTTTAAGAGGAAGATACCATTCTCAATAATTGCCACAGTGGTGCATGCGATAATCACTTATTTGGCATGTCCACTACACAAAAGATCATTCGTGTGGGTTATTATTGGCCCACATTGTTTCATGACTGCATCCAGGCAGTTAAGCGGTGTGAAAAATGTCAGTTATATGAACATAAGGCTCGGGAACCCCCTGCCCTCTTACATCCAAACATCACATTTGGCCCCTTTTGCAAATGGGGCATTGATTTCATGGTGTGTAACCCTTTGTCCAGCAACGAACAAAATTACATCATAGTCACCATTGAATACTTCACCAAATGGGCTGAAGCCATTCCCACATTCAACAATATGGCTGACACAGCGGCGCACTTTTTATTTAACTATGTCATCTCCCACTTCGAGGTTCCTCTATATCTAGTATCTGACCAAGTAAGTACTTTGAAAATGAACTATTTGCAAATCTCTCTGCCAAATTGGACTTCACCCATGAATTCACCTCACCCTATTACCCACATTCTAATGGGAAAGTCAAAGTAGTCAACAAAGTCCTAAAAAACATGCTTCTATGCACGATTGACAAACACAAGACCAATTGCCATCACATGCTTTTATCAGTCTTATGGGCATATTAGACAGCTATAAAAATGACTATTGGTTTCATTCCCTTTCACTTAGTCCACAACATTGATTCCATACTCCCCATTGAGTGTGAAATCCCAACATTGCGCACTTCGATCAAGCTCATGCCCAACAAACTGTCGCCTGAGAAATGGTTGTTCTCCCTCGAATATCTCGATGAAGATTGGTGAGCCTCGTTACAAAACAACGAAGAAACTAAGAACTGGTCCAAAGCCACCTTTGAACATCAAGTCAACCTTCAATCTTTTATCAAAGGTGACCTTTTGTTGGCCTACGACATTGCCCACGATACTCTCGACCATAGAAAATTTGAGTCCCTTTGGCAAGGACCCTATTTCATCCATCATTTCCTTACTAAAAGATCCTACATTCTATCTCACCCTAAAGGGGCTACCCTCAAGGACCCGGTCAACGGGTTATACTTGAAGAAATTTTACCCCTAAGTGTAACCACATTATCTTAGGTTTTCTTGCTTTCCTAGTTGTTTTTAGTCTTTTTTATGGATTTAGCTCTCTCAATATACGATCCTAATCATGTGTCCTTGTTTTCAACAGATGAATCCTTTGTTCACTTATCACATCGAGTATGCAGAGAGAGATAGTCGTTGGACCCAGAATCTTGCTTCGACATCCTGGGTCATTTACACCCCCGACCATGTGTTTCTCCATACCAGTGGCATATGCCTCGGTCCTACCACCAATAACCAAGCAAAATATTCTTTCGTCATTGGTCTCCTCTTCGAGTCTAGTCACCTTCATATTCATCACATCATCATTCTCTTAGATTCTCAACTCATCGTCCACCAGCGCAACAATGTGTATCGTGTTCGTGATCCATGTCTTTATTGCAAGTACCTACAAGTCAAAATTCTATTACAAATTTTTGAGTTTATCACATTTAATCATATTTCTAGAAACCTCAATCAGATGGAATATCACATGGTGAATCAAGTACTATATTGGCATTTATCACATTAAACATACATGTCACATTCATCCATCATCAAATAAAAAATCGTACACACACCATATCATAAAAACATCAGACGCATAAAATATCCAAACAGTCTACTCATATATATATATCATCGATGCCAAATATGTGTTTGATACAAAAATAAAACATTCCTTCGCTCCACGGCTAGGCCCTCTCAATCAAACTCTCAATCTATACAAAATGGGAGTTCATAAGACTCCTATACATCATACAAAGTTAGGATATTCTTATGACATGTCACACTATCCTCTAGGGTGACCCTAACTGAGGTACATCCCCACCAATCGAGGGGTCCCCCCCAATGGGGCATATCTCTCGTAGGGATCTGTCAATTCATAGCAGCCCTTGCTACTACTACCCGTCGAATCAAGGACAACTAATGCAGGTCCCCTCCAATGCACTTCTCTAGGGATTTCTTGTCCTGAATCTGCAGCCATAGGTCCTCCGGCACCCCATCTAGCATGACATTGAATCGTCACCTCAAATCCTCCATCGCTCGATCCCGGGCCTCCTCCTCACCTCTACCCTGCACCACTACAAGATCCTCCCTAGTTGCATGTGATGGACCCACCCTAGGATCATCATATGCATATCCAAGCCATAAGTGTTGTGTCATTACTTAGGACATATAAGCATATAAACCAAAGAACATGGGAAAATGTGAAAATAGAACACACTCACCTTTGTCATTTCAATCTTCACCTGGTGGCAAGCGCATGAAATCAATCCCATGGTATGGGAAGTTGTAAAACACCTATGGGGTATACCACCAGACCCGCTCAAACAAAGGCATAAAGTACTTCCCCACACCACCCCCACCCTGACGTGGAAATAGTTGTCCTCATCTCACTAACCTGGGATCTATCATCCTAGGCGGGTCCAAAATCGCCTGAGGGCATAGCAGCACCACCCTCTCAAAAATAAAAGCACATAAGATGGGACCAAAGGTGAACTCATCACCACAGATCTGTCCAATTGTGCCACTAGGAACTCACACATCATTCGAGCCCAGGAAAACATATGGCCCGCCATCGCCTACTCTGTGATCACCATCTGGGCGCTCGAGATGTGTTGGGTCCCCAGTGACCCATAATCCATACAACCATGGCACAAAAAACCTGCATCTCCAAAGAAACAATAACAGCTATACTAATTGAGCCTCCACTCATCACAGTTGTCCATGAAAAGTAGTGGTTGGATAGCGCCACCACACTCACCCCCACAGGTATCCTAGGCTACGCTTCCAACTCTACTCCTCAAAAAGGGAGCCCAGTCGAGAAATAAATGTCAATCTCCACTGAGATGGGAATATCACACCCACGCATCATGAATACCTGTTGATTAGGAAACCACATATGCACAATGAAATCTAGAAGCACCTCCTGCGATCAGAATAGCAAGCAGTCAAAGAATTTCAATAACCCGGCACAGACTAGATGCCTCCATATATGGGCATCCTCCCCCACCATCCTCTACAAATACTCTCAGTCTCTCTTGCGCCAGTGAAATAGCATCCTCTCACATTGATCTGTAACCTACATCCAATCCAAAAAGTTTGTATTAGTTTTCACCATCTAGAAAAAATCCACAAAACAACCCAAAAACCACATTTTCCCACGCAATTTTCCCCCAAACAGTCACCCACTTCAACACGATTGTTTCCTTAACAGTTGTGAACTTCAGCGTGATTGTTCGATTAACATTCGCGCATATCAGCACAACTATTCTCTTAACAGTTTTGTATCAGTCGCGTGACTAAAACCCAGACAGTCATGCACATATGCACGACCTTTCATATAACAAACGCACACATATGCACGACTGTTATTCCAATAACCATGCCCAACCCCACTCCAGACCACACGGCTTAAATTCATGTCCTCGCACACATACATTCACAATCGGTTACTACATCCACGAACTTTGCATGGCTATATTAATTAATTTTTCATGCATGTGCACAGGAATCCAAAGATCCACCGCACAGTCTTACTTTCCTAGCCCTAAAAATGATCGTACGGTCATACGTATGGCCCCCAACCTCCCAAAAAACACCTAACCTATGCAAGAGATTTTGTCGGCTTACCTAGCTCTCTCACCGACTGAGTCTGGGCTCATCTTCTCTCACACGAATCACCAACGTCCAATCTCACAGCTCACATATCCACACAACAACAAGTACAAATTGTTGGAAAAATTGGATCATGGAGAAATAAAATAAGACAAATGAGGAAATAAAAAATAGAAGATACACAATACAATAGAGACACATATATACATGGTTCGCCCAGTGTGGGCTATGTCCACTAGAGAAATTATCAGGTCCTTCCTTTATTATTATCCAACAAATGAAGGGATACAAACTATAGCACACCTGTTGTAAATTCCTCTTCTTTCTCTCACAGTCTCCTCTCTCATAGTACAAAAATTCGCAACAATCCATAGTTGTAATACATTTCCCTAATAAAAGAGGGTTTCCTTCTAGGGAAAAAAACCCTAACATAACTTCTATCGTTTGATCTGCGACCTTATAATGAACGGTCCAGATTTACTATGAAATTACAATATACATTTATAAGGCAATTTTTCCTTCAGGGGCCTACTTGCCCCTGAACCCCGCAGGGGGGAAATCACCCCGTGAAACTCCCCCGCGTGGAGGGGTGTACAGTCTTCCGGTGTGTAAAGTCTTCATGGGGTATAAACACAGCTGAAAACAAAAACCTCTGAATCGGGAAGATAATCAGGCTTCACAACCAATAATCTCCCACTTGGAGACTGATCTCAACAACTCCATTGTTGATGTATTTTTTGGACAATGATCCTTCTTGGACCTGGAAAATTTCTCATCTTCACCTTCATGCTTGAAGACCAACTAAAACTGAGCAGGAACTCAGATTCTCCCTAGTTAATCCCTTTGTTAACATGTCAGCAGGATTTTGGCTAGTGTGTATCTTTTCCAACTTCAAACGTCCATCTTCCAAGATGGATCGTGTTGTTCCTGAGATTAAACTTAAGGCTCAAAGCATAATGTCAAGCATTAGGAATTAAGGAACGTATGTTAAAAAGTTATTTTTCTTCCGTTAGTTATATAAGAAGTAAATCCTCCAATGAAATTAATAATTGAACAGAACAGAGGTTGTGTTTCGTCGTCTGAGTCAATTTATCAAAAAGAGTGGTGAGGGAGAAAATTACAAAACTATTAAACAAGTTAAGGCATCAATGACAAAACAATCTTACCTTGTTTATAGTAGAAGAAAAATATAAATGCACTCCTGAAAGGATATATAATGTAGTAATCCAAATAACTTGCAGGTCTTGTATTTGCTAATAACAAATACAGAGGGAAAATTGCTTGTTTATTAAATAACTAAATGAAATGTAATCACAGTAGATGTTGTACTAAATTGTAATCATCACTTGTCAAGGAGTAACATAAAGAAAACTGGAAATATGGAATACAAGAGAAGCACATAACTCAAACAGCATGAAATTTTGGAATCCTTGTTTGCACCTATATTAATACTCATAAAGGATGAGTTTTCTTAGTTACAATACATCAAGAAGAATCCTTTATTCATTATTATGAATGTATATTTATACAAAATATTCTCAACCCTAAGTGATTGGAATTCTCCTTATTTCTTAAAAAGCAACGGTTACAAAATGATAAATTTGGAACGCTTAGCTTAGTTTTCCTCTGTATCTTTTTCATGCTGGCAGAGGTGTTTTTATTTCTTGCTTTCTAGCTAGGACACAAATAATCTCTAATCATGACATATACAGTTGATATGCACAGGTTACCTCATTGGTCCTTTGAGGTACCACCTTTTCCTCGCTCAATACATTCGACACACTTGCTTACAAATTGTGCTATTAGTCTGGAGGGTTTTGTCACATCCTTTGCCTCAAAAATATACAATTTATTTTCTAATTGTGGCAACCTGTCTTCCATTCTTTTGTCTTCTGAAGACATTGAATGTAGCTACAAATTAGGCTTCACCAGCCATCTATCTATCTGACTGATATCAACCTGTTTTAGCTGCGAGATTTCTGCCTGAGTTTCTTCTAAGCTTGTTTTGATATCAAGTTGGTGCTTAGCTATGTCAACTTGTCCCAATACCTCAAAATGATCATATTTTATGAGGCCTAATGACTCTTTATTTAGTGATTGAAAAGATTCTTCACAAGCTTATTTGATTTCCTTAGCCATTATTTTACTTTCGACTATGTTGGCTTCCCAGGTCTTCAATATTATGTCACCTCTTACCTGTTCCGAAACAGACAACCTGGGAACTACAGACATTACTTCTCTGGATGATGACATAACCGTTGTTTGAAAAGTAGTCTGAGTTGCAGTAGCCTCTCTCTCTCTAAAACAAATGTTATCCAATGATTGGTTCACAGCCCGAAAATGATTTTGGATGATTTCCACCTTGTCAAAAAGGCTTTGTTTCGCTGACCCCAGCTTCTTACATACCTCCAATGCCTGTGCTTGGAAAACAGTTACATCTATAACCATGTTCTCAGTCAAGTTCACCTTGGCCTATAATTGCTTCACCAATTCCCTTTTCTCATGGCCTGCCCTTCACTCGCATGTACATTCATGTGCATCTTGTCAAGACTCGATTTGAGTTGTTGAATTTCTTGTCTATCGCTAGCTCTATCAAAACGTGAATCTAATTCAGAATGAAAACTCTCCTATGCCTTAAGCGCATCAATTGTGTATACCTTCACTGACAATGTGTTTAATTCCCTTAAAAAAAATATTTGAGCGATAAAGCAGGATCTTATTTGAAATTATTTCCCTAGATCAGCTATTAATGCCATTAATGGTCGATATTTCGTGATCGGGAAAAGTATAGATAAAATTTGAATTTTATCCGAGTCATTATTAGGCGACGGATTAATTAAGAGATAATCGTTATTAATGCATCAGCTAACAGTAATTATGGTTAATTGAATTTTGGAATTTCGGCTCTCGGAGATCCTATAATAGTTTGAGTTAGAACTTACGAAACAAAAAATCGTGATGTGATTAATTAATCTTAATCATGTTTAACTCTTTTAATTAATCGTGATTAACCTTAAAGATTTCAGGGTTTCGGGTATCGGGATATTGATACTTGTTATATGTTAGAATCCCTGAAATGAGAAATCACGATAAGATTTATTAATCGCTAATTGTTTTTAAACTTTAGTTAACTCGATTTAATGCTTAAGACAATTTCGTGAATTCGGGTATCGAGACATTGGAAATCTTACATGTTGAATCTTCGTGTATCACGAAACCCCGAAACCTGACGTTTTTAAAGCAATGTTTAGTTATTTGATTTGTTAATGAGTACGTGGCTCCATAAATTTAAAGAATTTAGGATCGTTTGATTAGATGTGATACATCATCAATGGTTAGACTCAGGTGTGCATTGTTTTTATTTAAACGAGAAACAACTTAATCATTCATCGATCTTGAGTTTAGGCTTAAATTGCTTCATTTTCTTAAAACTGACTTCAGATCTGCTTGAAATAATCAAAACAACCTTAACCAGTCTATCAGACTTTGTTCGATTTTGTTCGCATCAAGGAAAAGTAATTTTAATGTTTTAAACAGGGAGTCTCATGTTGGCTTAGAATGTAAATCTAGTCTGAAAAAGAACTAGTTACCAGAGTACATTATAATACATGTATAACAGCCTTGTAGATATCATAGACATTGCTTCACTGCCGGCGAGCTTGTTCAGTACCCCGGTGAAGTTATCTAATTCCCACATTGAATTTCCTTTCACCACTTCAATTAGTAACTTTTCATTTAAATGTTGAGATGAGGGCAATCATTTAATGAATTTCCTTTCATCATCTCTTTTTGGACTAGATGTGGGCAATCATTTTATGAATTTCCTTTCACCATCTATCTTATAATTTTAAAACATGAAGTGGGGGCAATCAATTCATATATAATATAATATACGAGGGATGATATCTATTTATAATTTAGAAATAGAGGCCTGTTAACTCACTTTCATTCCTCTGGACTAATCCTCTTCTAACTTTCAAAACACCTTCGCCTATAGGGAAATTTTCACGGGAAGCTTTCATTTTCTAGGGATTTTCCTTGAGCAAAACTAATCAGTTTAAATCTGTTAAAGAGGATAAAGTAGTTAGGATTAGCCCAGACATACTTTGCATTTTAGTTAAAGTCAGAAGTATCATCAGGATTCTTTGCCTATTCTTCTGTTGAAGACTTGTTTTTTTGGGGGGCTTTCAGAGTTAAAGTGAAGTCCTTTTTCCTCCTTGAAGATCAACAAAAGATGTTCAGAATCACAAGAAAAATAACTTAAGGACAATAAGAAAAATAGAATGAGAATCCACATGTTTTGTTGTGAGCGCAGTCGTTCCTATGCGAACCTGTTTATTGATTCTAGAATCTTTCATTATGGTCTTTTTATTGCTTACTTTCTTATTATCAAATTTTATTTTTTTTATTTTTTTTAATCCAGAGGGAAAACTCGAGAATCAAGTTGTAAGTTTATATTACCCTGGTTGTAAATTAGGTGACAATATTTGTATAGATGAGACGTTTGTCATACTTATTGATATCTCCTTGAAAATTTAACTTGAGTCATTAGGGAAGAAGTTCATACCTCAGATTTTCTCTATATTTTCAACCAAGCAAACTATTTATTTACCACCTATTTCGAGAGAGAGTCAATGTTTTGAAATGCGAGTATCGGTTTCTTCTATAAATTATCTCTCAGTTATCAACAAGTATCCTGCAATGAAATAAAAATGAGGGTTGTCTGGAACTCCTGTAGATTGGAACCCTACTTGTTACTCATTTTTATATTTTGATTTTTTATGAAATCAAGTAACTTGTTTTTATTTACAGTGAAAATAAAGACTTATTGAAGAAAAGGAGAATTGTAAACAAAAATGTGAAAATCAAACTGGTATGTACAATGAAAGTTTGGAATTCTATTACTGCATGAAATGCTTGAGGTAGTGCCCGTTGATAGGGGCATTAAGGTTCTTTCCATCAAGATTTTCCAACAAAAGTGCATTCTTTCCTTCAGAAGTTGTAATCTTGTACGGTCCACACCAGATATGGTCAAATTTATCATGCTTTATTGTATCTTCTTTCTTGGCCTCTCACTTTAAAACCAAATCACTCGAGAGAAATTCCCTATCTTTAGCTTTCTGGTCAAACAGAGCTTTCATGTTATCTTGATATTTCTGGAGTTTCTCATCCACTTCAGCCCTATTTTGATGGACTTCGATCAATTGATTTATTCTTATGGTGATGTCGTTTGGCTCTTCTTTTGTGTCTTGCCAGAGTTTCATTACGGACAGAGCCAGATTTATGGGTAGAACAACATCGATACCGTATACCATCTGAAACGGGGACATTCTGGTTGATCTTTTAGTACTTATTATGTTAGCCCATAAAGCATATTTCAAATGTGCATGCCAGGATTTCTTATTTTCAGTCAGCACTTTTTTAATTATGTTGATTAAGATCTTGTTCGAGGACTCAACTAGTCCATTTCCCTAAGGATAGTAGGTCATAGAATGTCCTAGTACAATGTTGTACTTTTGAAAAAAAAGTTATCATAGCCATGGATTTGAAAGCCTAAGTGTTATCTGTAACTATCTTCCTAGGACAACCAAATCTTGATAAAATGTTCTCTTCCAAGAAACTGATCACCACTGCATCCGTTGCGTTTCACGTCGGAATGGATTCCACCCATTTAGTAAAATAGTTGATAGCAGTTAAAATCCACTTATGTTGTGCACTTGAATGTGGATGTATTTCACCAATGAAATCAAGACCCCATTGTTGAAACGGAGCTTCAGTTTTAACTGGGACCAAAGGCAGTGCGGGAATCTTTTGCTTACCTGCAAACAATTGACAGGGGTACTTACAAGCTATGACTTTAGCATTCACATCAGTGAATAATTTCGGCCATAAATATCCAGCTCTTAGGATTTTGTAGGTTGTTTCTCTCCATGTGTGATGTCCTCCACACACTCCTTCGTGAAACTCATTTATGACTCTCTCCGTTTCGGATTCTACTAAACATGTCAGTAAGAAACCCAGAGGATCCTTCCAATATATTGACTATCTATGATACAATATTTTACTGTGTGTAACTTCAACGTTCTAGATTTGGAAGGATTCAAGTCGCTCGGGCACTGAAGAGTCAGTAGGTATGAAACTATGTCGCTATACCAAGCTTAGGAAGAGAATTTTTCTTGAATTTCGGTTGCGGGTATGGTAACATCAAATTTGTCTATATCTGGAAATTCTTCATACTCTTGCAGATGATTTATTCCAAGTGCTCTGAAATTCGATTTAGATAATAGTTTATCCAAACCCTGACCTTTGACAAGTTTGGTCGGTTTTACTTCCAAATCAAACTCCTAAATTTTGGATAACCATCTGCCCTTTTTTCCATCACTATCTGGCTGAACTAATATATCCTTGATAGTGTTGGTTGGTACATAAGCGATTATCTTAGAATGGAGCACATAAGTTCTGAAAGCTTTGAGGGATTTCACCATTGCGTATGCTTTCCTTTCCATTATATCATATTTTAGTTCAGCATCTCTGAGACTTTTTCTAAAGAATGTGATTGGTTACTTGAAACCCTTATCATTCTTTTGTAAGAGCATGGTCGCGATAGTGTGTTCGGAGGTGAATGAGAAAATCAAGAATTATTTCATATAATCTCAGCTTGTCAGTACCGGTGCTTCACCTATAACCCTCTTGATACATTTGAATGACACTTTGGCTTTGGTTTTCCACTTGACCTCGATGTCCTTCTTGAGCATATCTGTAATCAATTTTACAATTTCAGCGAAGTTTGGGATGAATCTTCTTAAAAAAATATTTGTTCCTAAAAATGACTAGATCTCCTTTCTATTCCTACGAATATTTATAGTATCTATAGCTTCAACCATTTTTGGGTCGATTTTAATTCCATCCCTAGATACTATATCGCCCAAGAGCTTACCTTCCTACATTGCAAAATGAGACTTCTTGGGATTCAAAGGCAAACTGAATTTTCGACATTTCTATAACGTTTGTTTGAGGTGCAACAGGTGCTCTACATCATACTTAGAAAACATATTTAGATCATCAAGATAAATGACAACTAACTTATCTCTTTCACCGAAAAAGGCGATGTCCATAGCTCGTTGGAAAGTGGCTCATGCGTTCATTAAACCAAATGGAATTTTATCATACATAAAGGTACCACATGGGGTGGTGAACGCGGTTTTCTCTTTATCATCCTCGTGGACTGCAATTTGATTATAGACTGAAAATACATCAATCATAGACATTCTATTTACTCCGACCAACTTTTCCAATACATGATCCATCTTAGGCAATGGATAATTATCTTTGAGTGATGATCTGTTTAAGTTTCTAAAATCTACGCACAGTCTGATTTCACCACTTTTCTTCCTGACCGGAACTAGATTAGCTACCCACTCGAAATACTTGAGTGGAACAATGATCTTAGCATCCATGAGTTTCTTTACCTCTCTCTCTATCATAGGTAGTAGTATGGGATTTATCTGTTTGAGATTCTACCTGAATGGTTTAACACCCTACTTCAAAGGAATTTTGTGTTCGATTATGGTCGTATCATAAGTTCTTAATTCATCATAGGACCAGGCAAAAACATCCTTGTACTGCTTGAGATTTGACATATTTTATTTTTATTTCAGGAGGAAGGTATGTAGATATTTTTACCATCTTAGGAGTTTCCTTGGTGCCTATATCACAGTCTTCAACCTCTTCAGGTTGAGGCTGCAAAGTATACTTTAAGGGATTGTCATCATGATCAAATAATATCTCCAAAGGAATTAGACCTTTAGGCATCTAATTATTTTTCAGTATCAGCAAGTGGTTATTAGCAATCTTATCTCAAAAATCCTGAGGATCTTCACCTTCCTGCATAATCCAAGCAAGATCATTCTAATTTTCCTGATCAATATGTGTTTCAGCAAATCTGTCCACCATTTCTAAGAATTGTCTGATTTTCTCATCATATTCGAAGACCTTCCAAAGTTGTATATTGTTTGGTATTGATGGTTTGTGCCTCATTTCTATATGATATTTTAGTTTGAGGACAGTAGGAGGTACAAACATCGCAGCGGCTTTGGCCAAGGAATCTGCATGTTGATTTTCCATTCTGGGGAAATGGTGGATATTAAACGATGAGAAAAAATTCTCAATCAGATCCTAGGAACAATTTATGTAGGATATCAACCTTGGTTGTTTGGCCTAGTACTATTGCTTTATCTTTTTTACAATCAATTCCGCATCACCATAAACCATCAAGTTTTCAATTTTCAGCTTCCTGGCAGCCTCTAATCCCAAGACCAGGGCTTCATATTCACATACATTATTGGTGTAATCGATATCCCACTGTAATCTATAAGAGAAGGGAATAATAAACGCATCTCTGGGTGCCACAAACAGCACTCCAGCTTCTGCTCCTTCACATGATGAAGCACGATTGAAATACATTTTCCAAACTCCAGTCTTATTTACATTTTTATTTGTCTTTTCTATTTTTTCTTTTTTTGTACAATTTTCTTCTGTACATTCATCCAAATCATCATCAATAGATAGTATAAAATTTCCTAAATCATGGTCTGTGACATAAACAGGGTAATTATTTGGATTCAACGAATCACTTACTGTATATGCCAGCCTTGTTTCTTTGTACAGGCGAGTGAATTGTTCGCCGAAGATCGGTATTGTAGCATATGTCATGTTGAGTTGAAGAGATCCTCCAAGTTTGGTGCCCCAAGACCTGGATAACAGCATGCCATACTTTGGAGGGATATCAGCAACAACCACATCCATCATAACACTTTTTACTAGAATATGTGCAAGACTAACCAATAAATCTTTAATCATACCCATACATTTAACTTTTCTCGAATCAAACGAATATAGATCTCTGTATGGTCTGGTGATCTCGAGGCCAAGTCGATCCATAATAGCTTTGGGCATCACATTGTGGGAGGCTCCTGAATACAACATGCAGTTATGTTGAAGATGATCATGCACAGTCAGCATGATGTAGAAAGGAGTGACAGAATCTCTGGCGTTTTCAAAATGCAGACCGAACATTATAGTTGGTTTATCATCTTCTAAATTTATAACATCTGCATGACTTTCGACATCGGAAAAAATTATCATTTTGGAAATCTGTTTTCTATATGTAGGGTTTTTTGCCAATTCAAACAGAGGCACAGGGATCTTGATCTTATTAATCTCATTTTCTAGACTGAAATTACTCATTGTCTTCTCAGCTTCTTTGGTGGGGATTTCTATCTCCCTTTTTTCTGATTTATTGGTTTGTGTTGCTTAGTTTAAGTTGTCTTTGTTTTGGCAATCTGTGTTTCAGCTGCTTTTGTTTTGGTAGTCTGTGTTTCAGCTGTTGGTTGAGCTGCCTCATTATCTTTACTTCTCGAGAAGATTTTCTTTGGTTGGGCAGTTGTGATATTTCTATATTTAGGCCTCAAATTATACTTTTGTTGGAGCTCGGCCATTATATTGTCAGTGATTCCTTGATAACCAAAATCTTTTGTAATATTTATGCTATCATCTTTATTTAGGCGATATTTTGTGTTTAAAGACCTTTCATAATCTTGTCTCGTCAAATGAGGTTCTGGACAATCATCGTCAAGATTATTCATGTCTTCCTCTAACTCCTCAAAATTTTGCATGTCATCTTCTCCTATAAAATTTTTGTTTTTAAAGGGGGCTTGAATTTTTTTTATTTTCATTTTTTATTTGTCTTTGTTGCGTTTGAGGGTTAGGATTCCTTCTGAAATCTTTTCTGGTGAAATGATCCATCTTATATTGGTCCAGTTCCATATTCGAGATTTTATTTGATAATTCTTTGATTATTTTCTCCATGTCATCCATCTTATCTTTAGCAGACCTCCCAGATCCGGATGGTCCTACTTGTTCTTTGAATCAACTGGTTTCTTTATTTCCCGTTTCGATTTTAGATTTTAACTTCCCTGATGCCATCATATTTGACTCAATTTATAATACATCATCTTTCATTCTAGTGAGGTCGATAGCTCTCCTTTCCCTCAACAGTAGAGCAAAATCGGGCTCAAAAGCCCCGGCGAAAGTTACTTTTGTTGAGGGTTGGGAAGGTTTAACCTCAACTAGAATCTTGTTATATAATTTATTAAATATTTGAGTGAATTCGAGAACTGTCTCTAAATTTTTCTTTCTTAAAGCCCCGAACTCATTTAAATAATAAAGGTGGTCCTTCCTCTCTCTCCATTGTCTGAGAAAGGCATTTTCTAACTCATTGTATGTTCCTATAGAACCTGTCGACAGCCCTCAAAACCAGGTTCTCACCTGTCCTTCGAAATTTTGAACTAGGAGCCTTGAATAAACATCTTCGTGTTCAAGGCCAAGGATATCGGTGAATTGATCTAAAACAATTATGTGTTCAGTTGCAGTTAAGTCTCCCTCTCCGGTGAACTTTGGCAGGTTTTTCATATAGTTTTTGGGTAAATCATGGAGGGGAACTAGGAGGACTAAAGGAGCATACATAGCAATTACTTTAGCAAAAATTCTAGGAGGTGGGGGTGTTCCTTGACCACCTCCTCCTCCCCCTCTAGCACCATGTCCTCCTCCACCTCCACCACCTCCTTTGGCACCACCTTCGGCCGCAGCCATTGATAATATAGGGGATGAAACTTGGAGATTATAGAGGGGATTTTCAAAGATGTGCAGTGACCTTTGGGCTACTTCAGGATGAAGCAAAATATGTTTTGGGAACTGATTTTCAGGAGACAGAAAACTGGAAAAAGGGGGAAAAGAGAGATGAGGACTAGGTTCTTCATATTTACAGGATATATAAACGGGAGAACCAGCATGAGTTGAATCAGAGTGTAGGATGTATTCTTTGAAACTTCAGGAGGTTGGAACCTTTACTTCATGGAAAAATGGAATGTCAATTGAGGTTTGTTTACCTTTATTATTAAAAGAGGCAGATAAATCAGTCTTGGCTTTAATCTCGAGTAAAACCAACTCGAGGTTTATGATTTCGGCTTCAAATCTATCATTCAATGTCTCTCTGAAATAGATTTGGGTGGAACCTTCTTGCGAAGTTAAATGTTCAGGTGTAACCTTAGCATTAGACTTTGTGGGTTTAGGTTGGTAAACCTTACTTCTGGGTGCAGTGGTCTGCTTAAGGTATCCCCTTGGTTTTAAAAAAAATTCAGGGTCGGATGCAAGCGTAGTCTACCTATCGTTTGGATTCTTTCTAGTATTCCTTCAACTGAATGTCAATTTATTAGTGGTGGAATCACCAAGTGAAAAATAAAAGATTATCCTTAATACTGTATTCAATCTTTGTTCACTATCAAAGAGAGAAACTTACCATGTCATTCTCCCAGGGAAAAAATAACTTCATTTCTCCCTCCCCGGCAATGGCGCCAAAAATATGTTGTTCCTGAGATTAAAATTAAGGCTCAAAGCATAATGTCAGGCATCAGGAATTATGGAAGGTATGTTTAAAAGTGATTTTTCTTATGTTATTTATATAAGAAGTAAATCCTCCAATGAAATTAATAACTGAACAGAACAGAGGTTGTGTTTCGTCGTCTGAGTCAATTTATCAAAAAGACTGGTGAGGGAGAAAATTACAAAACTATTAAACAAGTTAAGGCATCAATGATAGAAGAATCTTGCCCTGTTTATAGTAGAAGAAAAATATAAATGCACTCCTGAAAGGATATATAATGTAGTAATCCAAATAACTTGCAGGTATTTGTTGATAATAAATACAGAGGAAACACTTCTTGTTTATCAAATAACTAAATAAAATGTAATCACAGTAGATTTTGTACTAAATTGTAATCATCACTTGTCAAGGAGTAACATAAAGAAAACTGGAAATATGGAATACAAGAGAAGCACATAACTCAAACAGCATGAAATTTTGGAATCCATGTCTACACTTGTATTAATACTCATAAAGGATGAGTTTTCTTGGTTACAATACGGCAAGAAGCAGGCTTTCTTCATTCTTCTGAATGCATATTTATACAAAATATTCTCAACCCTAAGTGGTTGGAATTCTCCTTATTTCTTAAAAAGCAATGGTTACAAAATGAGAAATTTGGAATGCTTCGCTTAGTTTTCCTCTATATATTTTTCATGCTGGCAGAGGCATTTTTCTTTCTTTCTTTCTAGCTCAGACACAAATAATCTCTAATCCTAACATATACAGTTGATATGCATAGGTTACCTCATTGGTACTTTGAGGTATCGCCTTTTCCTCGCTCAATACATTCGACGCACCTGCTTACAAATTGTGTTATTAGTATGGAGGGTTTTGTCACATCCTTTGCCTCAAAAATATACAAGTTATTTTCTAATTGTGGCAACCTTTCTTCCATTATTTTGTCTTCTGAAGTCATTTATTGTAGCTACAAATTAGGTTTCACCAGCCATCTATTTATCTAAGTGATATCAACATGTTTTAGTTGCGATATTTCTGCCTGAGCTTCTTCTAAGCTTGTTTTGATATCAAGTTGGTGCTTAGCTATGTCAACTTGTCCCAGTACCTCAGAATGATCATATTTTCTTAGGCCTAAGGACTCTTTATTTAGTGATTGAAAAGATTCTTCACAATCTTCTTTGATTTCCTTAGTCATTCTTTTACTTTCGGCTATGTTGGCTTCCCAGGTCTTCAATATTATGCCACCTCTAACCTGTTTCGAAACAGACAACCTGGGAACTACAGACATTTCTTCTTTGGTTGATGACACAATCGTTGTTTGAAAAGTAGTCCGAGATGCAGTAGCCTCTCTCTCTCTCTGAAACAAATGTTATCCAACGATTGGTTCACTGCCCGAAAATGATTTTGGATGATTTCCACCTTGTCAAAAAGGCTTCGTTGTGTTGATCCTAGTTTCTTACATACCTCCAATACCTGCACTTGGAAAACAGTTACATATATAACCATGTTCTCAGTCAAGTTCACCTTGTCCTATAATTGCTTCACCAATTCACTTTGTTGAATGGCCCTCCCTTCACTCGCTTGTACATTCCTTTGCATCACGTCGAGACTGGATTTGAGTTGTTGAATTTCTTATCTATCGCTAGCTCTATCAAAACGTGAATGCAATTCAGAATGAAAAAACTTCTTTGCCTTAAGCGCATCAATTGTGTATATCATCACTGACAATGTGTTTAATTCCCTTAACAAAAAGATTTGAGTGATAAATCAAGATCTTATTTGAAATTATTTTCCTAGATCAGCTATTAATGCCATTAATGGTCAATATTTCATGATCGGGAAAAGTATAGATAAAATTTGAATTTTATCTGAGTCATTATTAGGCAATGGATTAATTAAGAGATAATCGTTATTAATGCATCAGCTAACAGTAATTATGGTTAGTTGAATTTCAGAATTTTGGCTCTCAAGAGATCCTATAATAGTTTGAGTTAGAACTTACGAAACATGAAATCACGATGTGATTAGTTAATCTTAATCATGTTTAACTCTTTTAATTAATCATGATTAACCTTAAATATTTTGGGGTTTCGGGTATCGGGATATTGATACTTGTTATATGTTAGAATCCCACTGAAGCATTGAGGGAAATCGCGATGGATTGTGTCGCTAATTTTTTAATCCTTAATTAATCTCGTTTTAATGCTTAAGACAATTTCGTGAATTAGAATTGTCAGGACATTGGAAATCTTACATATTGAATCTTCATGTATCGTGAAACCCCAAAATTTCGGCGTTCGAAGAAAAATTGTGATTTGATTTTTTTTTTTTAATGAGTAGGCATCTCCATAACTTTAAAGAATTTAAGATCGTTTGATTAGATGTGAGACTTCATCAGCGGTTAGACTCAGGTGCATGTTTCTTTTATTTAAATGAGAATAAAATTTATTTAAAGTCTAAAGTGTATGTGTGTGTGTGTGTGTGTGTGTGTGTGTGTGTGTGTGTGTGTGTGTTCCATGGATACCTGAAATGAATTGCACAGGTTATATGCTTAGTCTTTGAATGGGCGACTGAGTTATTTGCAAGATGAACTGCACTCATTTGTCACAATGCAACTTTGAGTAAATATGAATGGCACTTTCATTGTCACAATACAACCTGGTATTATCCTGCTTCTTTCCCAATTCCTCCATAAACCTTTGTAACCAAAGCATTTATTTACTAGCCTCTGTAGCAACAACATACTCTGCCTCTATTATTGAAAGTGAAACAACCTTTTAAAGTTTCGAAATCCAAATTACTGTTGCTCCACCTACATTAAAAACATACCATGTGGTGCTCCTCTTGATATCTTTATCACCTTCCATATATGAATTAACATATCCTTGTAGAACAGTGTTTGAACCTCCAAAACATAATGCATGAGTAGTAGTACCTTTCAAATACATGAGAATACACTTTACTTCCTCCCATTGTTCTTTACCTGGATTGTTCATATACCTACTCACAACTCTCACTGCATGTACAATATTTGGTCTTGTGCAAACTATCGCATACATCAAGCTACCAATTGTTGATGAATAAGGGACCCTGGACATGTATTTTATCTCCTCCTGTGTCTTGGGACACATTTCCTTGGCTAATTTGAAATGGATGGCCAAAGGTGTACTAACTAGTTTTGCATTATGCATTATAAACCTCTCCAACACCTTCTCTATGTACTCACCCTGAGACAATGTCAATTTGCGATTTTTTCTATCTCTTGTTATTCTCATACCAAGGATTTTCTTTGCAGCACCCAAATCCGTCATCGCAAATGAATTAGCTAATTTCTTCTTCAGCACATTTATATCTTGCATATTAGAACCTACAACAAGCATGTCATCTACATACAATAGCAAGATAAAATAGCTTCCATTTTCTAGCCTTTTAAAATAAACACAGTGATCAGAATGACATCTACTATAACTTTGTTTTGTCATAATCTTGTAAAAATTCAAATACCACTACCTTGGAGCTTGCTTTAGGCCATACAAGCTCTTCTTCAACCTGCATACCAAATTTACCTTCCCTTTGACCTCATACCCCTATGGTTGCTGCATATAAATATCTTCCTCCAAATCCCCATGGAGAAAAGTTGTTTTTACATCTAACTGTTCAAGATGCAAATCTTCTACTGCCTAAAGACTTAAAATAGTCTTAATTTAAGTCATTTTAACAACAAGAGAAAATATTCATCAAAATCTATACATTTTTTTTGTGTAGACCCTTGTACAACAAGTCTATCCTTGTACCACTTTTTGCCTCCATCTTCTTCCTTTAACCTCTAAACCGATTTATTCTACAGTGATATTTTTCTTGTAGAAAACTGAACCATATCCCAAGTTTGATTATTTACCAGGGAATCATTTTCATCTTTCATGCCTTTCTCCCACTTCTTTTTAGTGTCTACCTGCATTGCCTCTTCATAATATTCTACCATAATTAGTCAACAATAAATAATACAATGAAGGAGACTATCATTCTAGGGGTCTACTTAACCTGGTAGATCTTCTAACAACACTTGCATGAGTTTGAGGTACTTGTTGCTCCTGTCATTGTACATTTTTTTTT
>SNQJ01S0159539.1:21523-39470 GCA_010110895.2 Picea sitchensis | reverse complement strand
GAACATCATACCCTCTGTAGGATTCTTTTACTGCTGCAAGTGTGCTAGCCAGAGGTTCAGTTAAGAGGTTCCTGCTTAGACAGGAAGGAATCCAATTACCTTGACTTCTGTAGATTTCATTACCTCAGCAAGTGTGTTAGCCAGAGATTTGGTTAAAAGGTTCCTACTTAGACAGGAAGGGATCATAACACCTTGTCCTCTGTAGATTTCATTTCCTTCAGCAAGTGTGCTAGCCAGAGAGTTGGTTAAAAGGTTCCTACTCAGACAGGAAGGGATCACAACACCTTGTCCTCTGTAGATTTCATTTACATCTGCAAGTGTGTTAGCCAGGGATAGGGTTAAAGGTTCCTACTCAGAAAGGAAAGAACCAAAACATCTTGTTCCCTATAGACTTTCATTAATGCTAGCCAGAAACTGGGTTAGTGATCCCTGCTCAGAAAGGAAGGGATCAGACTGCTCTGTTCTCTGTAGACCTCAACCTCACAAGTGTGCTAAACAGAAGTAAGGCTCAAGGCTCCTACTCAGAAAGAAAGGAACTAGATGGCTTTGTTTTCTGTTAGATAGAATTAATTGTTTTCTGCATTATTGTTTTCATGAAAGAGTGTTAATGCTGAAGTTTCTGTCGAGAGTAAGGGTCCTGTTCTCTGATTGCAGAATAGTTGTTCTTTCCCATTGCAAGTATTATATTAAATGTAATCCAGGATTCTTAATTTGATCTATAAGTGTTTGCAGTAGGGAAGTTGCTTTCTTGTGATTTAATACAGAGCTTCAGTTTATTTTGAGCAAGTGAGATTAGTATAAGTTTCTTTACTACAACAATAAGCTGCTTTTGGAATTGAGCATATATAGTGCGTGGTTATATTTGAAATAAAAGACTTCCCTGGGTTGATAATTTATGTTTCACTTAGTTGTTTAAAATTAATTAAGCAATTATAGTGACCAACACCATCTAAACCTACAGCTAGCTTGAGTCTCCCCTGGTACAGTCTGGTCTTGATCTTAATGGCTCATGTTGTCCGAATAGAGTCGAATGGCTTTGAAGCATTTTTGTCCCATGATGATGCGGTCGAGGATTTGAAAGGTCGGGGCTGGATACTTTCATTAAGAGGTTCGAAGGGTATAACCTTCGTGTGGCTAAGGAATTCACACAAGCATTTGATTGATATAGAGCGAATGTGGGAGATATTCAGTTGGAGGTGACTGAATATTTTTTGAGCGAAGCCACAGGGCTTCCTCTCACCAGTCAGAAGTGGTTCTAGAATTCAAAAATCGAAGAAGTGCCCTGGGGCCTCTTCGTAACGTCCATAAAGATTGATTGTTGTGAGAAAGGTATTCTTGTTTCTCTGCTTAATGTTAGATGGCATGGTGTCTTATCAGTTCTTAAACAGTTTATAACCTGTGAAGGCCGTTATGGTTTGGTTTTCCTTTATCATGTGCAGTTTCTTATGCACTTTATAGGTTTCCATTTGAATGTGCCATTTTATTTGTTGAGGACTCTATACAAGATGTCAAAGAGGTTTAAAAAACAAAGCCTAGATTCAAGTCTCTTTCACCACGGTCTAATTAAAATGTTGTTGATTCATCGTTTAAAATCCCTTGGTGATGACTGGGATAGGTTCTTAACCCGAAATGGATTTGTTACAGTCATTTCTATAAAAACCCTTATTTCAGGATAACCAGTGATAAAGAAGTTTGATTTTTCAAATAATGAGCCAGAACCTCTGAAGGAAAACCCTCGTGACGAGGTAGTACCCAATTAGTTTCTAAATGGGAAACAAAATGTTGGCTCCGAGTTAAAAGAAACCTTTGTGCATGAATTAATTGTTGGCTCTCAAGCCACTGTAAAAACCAACAACACAAAACCTCACAAACGATCAAGACAGAAGCACACAATGTTAGGGTTCAAAAATAAAAGAGTTGGTCAGATTTTTTCTAGAAGTTTGAGGAATTGATCTAAGCCTCATTTGACCTCGATCGACCCGATCGAGATCAATGAGGATTCAGATCCAGAAATTGAAAATTTTATTGTAGAAGAAGATCCAGATTGTCATAAATTGGATCCTAATCAGCCATACAACTTTGTTAACAACCTTCCACCGTGTCTCGAGGGTAGCAAGGGATTTACTGGTATTAAGCTTGGTCAAGGGCTGACAACAACTAATTTTGATATTCTTACACCCAACTATACGCTCCCTCGACAAATCACTCCTTCTATGCATTGTGAGGTGTGCTTGCATTGGATTGAACGGTACTATAGTCATATCCCCATTTTACAAGAAAGAATTTAAGCGCTCACCAACCACAATGAATTACTCATAAAATAAATTCACAACCTCAGAGAAAATGAACAAAGACAACCCAAGCGTCTAAAGAAGACAGGCAACATTGTTATAAAGAATGCAGATATTGTGAATGCCATAATCAATGTCGAGCTCTCTTGATCCATGTTTAGTTATTGGTTAAATGGTAAAATGGTTTTTTTCCCTCTTATTACAGTCATGATATTTTTTGAATCAAATCGATTAAACTTAGATTTCTTTTACCAATATAAGACTGGCTACAGAATCGAGAGATTATGTAGCCAAGTCATTTTCATATAAAATTTAGAAATTAGTTGTTAATAAATTATCTAACTTGTTCCTATTTCATTTTTCAGGACATCGTATATCTGATGCTGATTTTATGATGTGGAACGTGTTCGATTTAGATGATTAGTATCTCCTTTTTGTTTATTTTGTAAATAAGAAAAAACTTTTATGAATTTTTGAAGATACAATTTGATCATGAGTGGTTGTAGGCCCTCCATATTTATAATATTTTGATCTTATGGGATCTAATCTTATCCTAGTAGATAGGAAGTTGAGATTTAAAAAAAATAACTCATTAAATACTCTCTATTTTGTAAATGAAAGGCATCTTGGCCTGGAACCAAAGATGGACGAATGATGTTTCAAAACTTAATAAAGCAGTATACAACATTTTGGCTTTAGTCCTTTGTTAATGGTGTTTCATTAATGTTTTATATTATCCTAGTATATTAATATGTCTTGTAGATTTAGACTCGATGATATGTTATGTTTTAGGACTTTCATGTTATAAATATCGTTCATGATTTTTTGTTTCGAATATTCACACTGTGATCATCTTTTCCATTTGAATATCAGAATTTTTGTTTGATGTTTAAGTTGAACAATGAAGTGAATATATTACACGTAGGTTTCTCTGACTGTAATCATTTGCGATCATAAGATCACAGAATCAATTTGTGTTCCCTATTATGTTATTAAACTATGGTTACCAATACATTCTCTGAATTTATTCAGAACAGTTTCAGTATAAGTCTATTGCATATTTATCTCATAGGTGTGGTAGCTAGATGCTCCTGATTCATACAGAGATACAAATACACTTCATGAACTAAAATCAGGTTAGCTTCTTTGTGCTTCTAATTTCTGTTGTTTATGTATTAGTGAAACCAGAAATTTTAGATCAGCTTTTGACTATCTATACATCTGTGTTTCAATAACTTAGTTAATTCAAATTTCATTAGAGTTTTTATTAGAAAATAGAAAATATTCAAATGTGCTTTCTTTATCTTCTTCTGTAGAACAATTATTTTACATTGATTTTGTAAGTTTTTAGTAAAACTTACAACTTATAAATTCTGTTCATAAGCGATATTTTTATGTTTTCCTTTTCTCATTGTAAATGCATTAACAATAATTACATTAAAGTTTATGTATATATTATCATTCAATATTAGTTAGTTATTCCTTTTATTTATCTTAGGACTTTAGATTGGCCAATGGAACCATTAAACCTGTCAGGACAAGTTATATCAAACGACTTGGGTTACTTAAACAACCCTAGAGTGGACATGTTCTTCCAGTTGACGAACAGTCAATTTCTCCCATCAACACAAAGCCACAGAGCTCAGCTTCACACTGGATAGGTGATATGTGCACATCGCATTAGATCCATCTTCCTCAAAATCAGGTTAAGGCATAGAGCCAACTCCTCAATAGCACAAAGCCTTACATGTGACATTTGTGCACCAAGCAACTTAATTTCTCTTGCACTAAGCCAAAAATATTGTCCACATAGCCAACCACTACTTCTATTACATCACTTAGTTTCTTATTTATACAATTACAACAAGGCCTAATCATGGGTAAACCCATGGGCTGACATCCCATACCCGTTACATAAACCCTAAAATCCAAAAAATCCCACAAGATAGGTGAGATCCCGCGATCTCAGCCCCGCCTGGGTGCTCCATCTTTGACCATCCTATCGAAGTCCCAAAAATGGTCAAACATGACCAAAGTTTTCTCAGAACTAGGTCAAGGGCCAACATGCCCCTAACACTCACCTGTGACTCATCCTGAGTCACTCCGATCTGGGAAACACTGCTTCGACAGCCTCGAGCTTAGCTCGAGCTCCCTCAACTTGTTGCTTTGCCAAAGCCTCTTGCTTGGTGAACTCCTAAATTACTTGTTCTATAACAGGCCCTTCCCGGTGTTGTTCCATTGTTGCGACCACCTGTTCTAGCTGTGAGCCTTGTCCTTCAAGCTCTTCAAAAATCGTGTAGGCTTCATCCTGCACTGTCTGGAGTCGCTATGTGCTTGCATGGTGGATGCCTGTTGCTTCACCTCCTGGAGTTGTGCTTCCAATTTCCTCAGCTCCGGATCTTCTACAAGGCGCTCATAGGTCTGCGCATGTAGATCACTTAATGTTTTACACTTTGAGGCCAATGACCTGATTCTTCTTATTGCGTTCATGGCAGCTTCTTCCCGTTGATCGCTCACTTTTTGCTGAGTGTTAGGTACTTCTTGGAGATCTAACTTGGCTACTCTTGCTTGAAACTACTTAATGACCTCAACAAGCTTCCCCACTTGTATCTCGACAGGCTCTTCTTCATCCTGCGCCAAGCTTGGCATAGAGAGAAGTGCTTTAGTTACTACCTCCTTGATCATAATCTGCTCTGTGAGCAGTTGATCTTTTTCTTCCTGTATCTTTGCATTGTTCTGCTCAAACTTTGCCTAAATTTCATTTTTCTCCTTCTACGCAACTCAAAGTTTCTCTAGGACCTCATCCTTTTATTGCTTTAAGGCCTCTGTGGCCTTCTCCTTTTCTTCTTGGACTCAACGGAGTTGAGTCTTAGTTACATCTACTAGTCTGCGTAATTGGGCGGGCGCATCCTTCAATTCTGCAATTTTTGATGATGACGGTGCAGTAGGTACTGCGCGGCTCGAATGGATAGCTTGTTGTATGTCCTTGAGATCCTTCTCTATTCTGTTGTACATTGACTCCTGTTTTTCTCCATGTCTCTACAAGATGTCTTCTGAAGTGTCCTCTATGGATGATATTATGAGATCAACATCATCCACAATGAGCACATTCTTTGACTGAGGCTTGTTGGCATGGGCCTTCTTCATTGCCGAATTTTTATCTGGGGAAACCTTCCTCTTCTATGATACTTCTGTTGTGGTGAGGGGATCCTTTGGTGGGGTTACTTTGCCTTTTTCCTGTTTGTCTCCTTCTACCCATCCTTCCTCTTGGTTCACTTTGTCTCCTCCTCCTCCCGTGGGTGAATCCAGACTACTCTCCTCCAATGTGTTGTCCTTCTCATAACTTTTTATGTCCTACACTTCCTCCTTTTTCTTCTTTTTCTTTGCGCTGATCTGTCCATCATACTTAGTCCGGGTGACCAAAGGACTTCTGATGATGTCAAGGTTGGAGAGTTCTGCATATTCGACCAGTACAAGGAATTTTGTTGGATATTCCTTAGTGATCTCTTCCATGTCTTCATCGGTCAATTTATAATAATATTGTGGCTCCTTACTTTCATCCCTGCATGAAATGATGTAGATGAAGTGTCAGTCTGCATGGAACTTCGCTCGCAGCTTGTATTGATGCAAAGTATTCGGGGTCATTCGTGGGAATGCTTCAATGGCACGCTTCAGCTATAGGTAGTAAGTGTGGAACACCGCATTCAATTTCCACTACTTCGCCATATCACTCGTGTACCACAAGGTGGAGAACATTGCAACCAATGGCTCTGTTGGCTTGACTTCTGGGAAGGCTACTCCTTTTGGCATTTTCCAAGTGACAAATGCGAACAATATCAATAGCCAACTAAAGTGAAACTCAAACCCTTGATCTTGTGTTTCGTGGTAGTCCTTCTCCAACTCATTGATGAGGTAACTCACCCAGTTCATCTGCATTCCTTCTATGCACTTCCCTGGGAGGTCCACTACGAACCATGTGACTTGTGTAGGTCGGTTCTTTCTGATGAGCTTGCCAATGATCATTTTGCAAGCAAGGCGCACTGCGCATACAAATCGGGCCTTTATGGCATGGTCCCAATGGTCCAACGACGGTATTTCTGCCAATAATTGTGTTTCTAACCGTTATGGAGTGTCATTCTAATGATCGAGACGCCTCCAACGCTCATATAGCTTTGTCGTGGCGAAGTCCCGTTCTGCGTGGTTCTGCTATTCTGGCGAGTTTCAAGTTCTGCAAGCCTACCTTCTGCGAAGTCTTCTCTGGAATTTCCTGTAGTTTTTCTAACTTTTCTTTCTTCTTACTAAGCTTTCTTGCCTTATTTCCAATGATCTAAGCTTCTCTTCCATTTTCCGGGAACCTCTTTCCATTTGTATTCTTATCTTCTCCTAGTAAAAGTGACTTTTCCCTGCTGATGTGCGCTTACAAATTCTTAAGTTAATGTCTCTTCTTTGGCTATACTTCTTTCTTTCATGGGTAGGTTCTTCAAATCTTCTTGTGTTATCTCAACTTCAACAACTAATTCTCTTGCCTTTTGTTGCTTCGACTTGTCCTCTTGTTCTTGTATTAGTCGATCTATTTTTCTAGCTATGAAGTCCCTTAATTCTTGATTTTTCTGTTACATGGCTTCCTCCTCTGCTTTTCTTCTAATTTGGTCCTTCTTAATCCAATTTTTTCCTAACAAAAGTGCAAATGGGGCGTTGTTCTGAATAAACTTAATAACTTCAAATTCTTCTTTAGTCGATGTTCCATGGGCTATCATAGGTACATGAGTAAGTCTTCCATATAGGGTTATCATCTTTCCTTTAAACAATCCTATCCTTCCCAATGAAGGAACCATAGCAGGCTTTCCCAAAATTTTCCAAGTGCTTTCTGGCATGATATTCACATGTGTTTCCTCATCCAATACACAGTCTATTTCAAAGTCTCCTATTCTTGTTTCTATGCACTGCTTCTCTTTTAAGATCTCTGGTAAACTGGTGTCTCTTTGATCATTCAATGTTTCTTTCAACTGTAATAACATAGTCTCTGATTCTTTCTGGTTTTCTAGCATATCCTTAGTTCCTTGACCTTCTTCATAGTTTTCTTGTATCATGTTCATGTTTTCAACTTTACCAATCATTCTAGGGAAATACAAAACCTCATGACCAACAACTTTACAACAAAGAAAAATAGGACCTATATCAGGGCATTCCTTAGCAAGATGTCCCGGACTTCTACAATTATAATACAGTTGCAATCCTCTCTTTATTTTAAATGATCCCTAGCCTTTCCTGTACTGTGCACTGAGATCGCAGTGGTGGAGCCGCAATCTACAAAAATTCTTTCTAGGATCATGCATCCACTTGTTAGTCCAAAAATTCTTTCTATGCATAGGAATAACATATCTTTCACTATCTCTATCAAATTTATTCAGATCAAATCTTATTTCTTCTAGTTGTGCCCTAGTTTTTGGTTTAGGACAAAATCTATCAACCATCCCTAGATTCATACTTTCGAAAAAAAATTCCACTTACCTTACCTTCACCAGAGAACAAATCTTTAAGATCTTACCTATTTTCTTTATATCAGCTTTCTTTCTTTCTTCCTTAGCACAGAGCCTCGTAAGTCAAGTAGAATACTACACACCAAAGCAACAGATCTACGCACAGATCTTTCTCTTTTCTTCCCAGTAATCAAAGTTTCAGGTCCTAACAATGAAACAATTTGTTGCCACAGGGGCATACCCAAGGTTCAATGCTTCAACAACACACCAACAAAACTTTAACTACCAGCCCTTTCGGCAACACCTGCGAAGCAGATGAAGTCTCACTCGAGGTAGAGGCAGGGGGGGTTGTAGTACTCAAGTGTCTACAATCTAGCTGGGACATAGATATGTGATTACAACACTTGAAAAAGCACTCAACCAATAACATGCATTAGTTCTTGAACCTTATTCACATTGCAGGTTAAACCCTTATTACAGATCAGCGCAGTAGTAATCAATATTAAGCACATATAATCATTTAACACATAGCATCAGCTCAGATCTAGCATTCATTCATATTATTAGGAACTAAGCTACAACATCATATGCATTCATTATACATAACATCAACAACACTAATCAAACAATCATATAAACCACATCGCACAGAGCACATCAAACACAGGGTTTATGTGGTTCACCCCAGTGTGGGGCTACGTTCACCAACTTCTTCTTCTTCTTTATTAGTCTATGATATCCTTACATTCGTCTACTTTTGTGCACAAAGCCACAGATCTCAGCTTCACATTGAACAGGTGATCTGCGCACAGTGCACTAGATTCACCTTCCTCGAAATTGGGTTAAGGCACAGAGCCAACTCCTCAATAGCACAAATCCTTACATGCGACGTCTGTGCACCAAGCAACTTACATTCTCTTGCACTAAGCCAAGCATACTATGCACATAGCCAACCACTACTTCTATTACATCACTTAGCTTCTTATCTATACAATTACAACAAGGCATAATCATGGGTAAACCCATGGACCGACATCCCATACTCGTTACATAAACCCTAAAATCCCAAAAAGCCCGTAAGATAGGTGGGATCCCGTGATCTCAACTCCACCTAGGTGCTCCATCTTTGACCAGCCTATCGAAGTCCCAAAAATGGTCAAACATGACCAAAGTTTCTCAAAACTTGGTCAAGGGAAAACAAAAACCCATTTACCACCTCCATTGTGGATCAAATTTTCATGGATCATGTCTTCAAGCTTCATGGAATGCCTCTTTCCATTATTTTTTATCGAGATCCCACTTTCACCAAAAAAAATTGGCAATAACTGTTCAGGCTATAGGGCACCCTATTGCATCTCATTACAGCCTATCATCCCTAGAATGATGGTCAAACTGAAGTTGTCAACAAGTGTTTGGAGACCTATTTGAGGTGTTTTTCATATGAAAGGAAAAATCAGTAGGATCAATGGTTACCACTAGTTGAATGGTGGTACAACACTTCTTACCATACAGCTACTCGCATGACTCCTTTTGAAGAACTGTATGGAAAAAATCCACCTTCAGTTCTCTCATACATGCCAAGTGTCTCGAAGTTCCATGAGGTTGACCAAACAATTACAGTTCGAGAGGCTATTCTCCATACTGTCAAAGATAATTTGTTCATGGATCATAATCACATGAAGCTACAAGCAGATCAAGGTCACTCCAAACATCAATTTGTTGAAGGAGACCAGGTGTTTCTTTGACTGCAACCTTATAACAAAACTTCACTCAAGGCCGACCATTTTGAAAAAATGGCACCCAAATTTTATTGTCCTTATACAGTTCTCAAGTGCATGGGACATGTGTCCTAACAGTTAGATTTTCCCACTCATTCTAAGCTTCATCATGTTTTTCATGTCTCCTTCTTAAAGAAGGTGATCGGAACTAAGTGTCAAACTCAAACCAGCCTTCCCAAACTGGATGAAGAAGGATCCATCTAGTTGCATCCATAAGTCGTTTTGGACAAGCGTGAGTGTTGTCTTCATCAGCGCACCATCAAGGAAGTCTTAGTCCAATGGAAAGATACAACTCTAGCAGATGCCACCTGGGAGCCAACTACCATTCTGCAGTAGTTTCCTCATCTCAAGCCTTGAGGACAAGGTTTTTTTTAATGGGGAGGGAATGTTAGGGAACTAACCTCCCTAACCCCTCACATAGGTAGAATAATATATTTCCATGTAATAAAGGCCAATATTAATAAGGTCTAGCAATAAGGAAGAATAAGTCAAATGTAAGAATACATAATAGAAGCTTCTGCTTCTAGAAGGATCTTCCTCAAGATTGTTCTTTTGGATAGATAGATTTAGTATAAATAGGAGTAGAGGGTATGATAATTTTTGTCTTGAGAATTATTGTAATAGAGTGCTTCTCTACTGGAGGTTTCCCCCTCGAAGAGGTAAGTGAACATTGTTTCCTATCAATAAAGGTATCATTTGGTGTTGTGGTTTCATCTATTGTGTTTTTTCATTGTTTTTCTCTACAATATTTTTTGTTTCATGCCATTATAATAGATCTGGTACCTTAAAAAATTCAGAAAGAAGAGATAGAAGCACCTGAAGCTAAAACTAGTCCTAAAGACATGGAGGTTGATGAAATAATAAGGGATCCCAACTGGATTGAACATGGGATGATTGAGAGAAGTACCATAGCTGAATAATTGGCTTCCTAGGAGATAGAGGTATTTGAGGAGGAATATGCCACTTTGCACCACACAGCCTACAATAAGAATATAAAAAAATTGTTAAGTGAAAAAATAAACTTGAGAAATAAAAATGTTTTAGAAAAATGGAAATCAAAGATTGATTTGAAAGGGGAAAACCCCTTGAAAATCATTGAGTTTCATGAAGCAACCAATGAAGCCTTAAAATATTTTGTTGATGAGATATAGAAGAAGAATTTTATCCTAAAGGAAAAATTAAAAGAATTAGAAGAATTAGAAGAAGCTTGGCTTCCAAGACATTTTTTTTCCAAACTCGTTGCTACTATACATCCATTGTGCAATCTCGAGGATGTAACTGAAACCAGCTCCAACTTGAAAGGTTCATCCATTTTATTAATGGTTGTAATAAAATATATTGGAGATAGCATTAAGAGAAGGATATCCTTGATCCTTGAAATATGGGAGTTAGCAACCAATTCAACCACTCTCTCAAMAAGGGTCCTGCATTTTAAAGAATACCTCCAAAAAGATTTGGAAAATGATGAAATATTKTATAAAGAGGCAGTGGATAGATTTTTGGTAAAGHTMTTAAGTTTAAGTGATATACATAGGAGATAACAAAATCTTYCTTCCAAGGMTCMTTTGAAAAAAATAAATTCTTGTTGGTTAAAGAGAATTAAATGCTTRCAAGAGATGTSAGAATGTGATGTTATAAATGCTAAAAGAKGAGATYTRYTTTTAAAACTTGTTGATTTGACTAAGGAACTAGAGGACCCACACTTAATTATGGACTCAATGCTCTTATCAAAAGATAAATTACAAGATTATTTGGACACCTTGAAAGTTTCTTGGGATAATGAATTTAATGAGTCAATTGAATATTCTGAAGAAGAAGTGGAAAGGTGGTTAATCTAGTACATGAACAATAATGAATATATTGAAGACACACTTCATCAATTGAGCCTTGATCTTCAAGAGATAGAAAATGAGTTATTTCAAACCAAGACTAAAAAGAGATAATGATTTCTCCCATGTGGGAGTATATTGAACAACGATTAAGAAAATCCTTGGTTAAAATAACCAAAACTAATCAACAAGAAGATGGTAATACAATTATGCCACCTCCATCCCAACAATAACCTATTAAAGACACATCAACAAGAAGATAATAGTATCTTCCATCATAGTAATTCAAGTAGTCACTTTGTTTTTCTCACATCTCTTTTTCTTCCTTAGTTAGTATTCATTTCGTCTTTATTCTTTTAGAATTTCTGAAAACCAAAGGCTGACCCCTCACTGTTTCCTTTCTGTCTTCCAAGTCTTTCCTTAATTTCATGGTTTTTCGGGAGCTCAATCCTAGTCCTCTTTGAAGGAAAAATGGCATTTACTTTTCTTTGTGAACTCTTCATACATTATTACTTTTTAAAAGACATCCATTATTTTTTAGGTTCTCAGATAACTACTCGAGACATTACAGTAGTGATTTCTCATATTTTCAATTTTAAGCATGAGATTTCAAATGTGCATCTATCAAAATATTTTTGGATATTAATGGAATGATCATTTAAATTTCTCTGCCATATGTAGTCCTTATGTTCTTTTCTTTTTCCAAATAATGTGTTTCACTTTGTTGAATACTATGATGGGAATGTCGTTGTGTGAAATTGTTTACTCTCTTGGTTTGTAATCTTACATTATAGTGTGAATATTTAATTTTCTGGGAGATGCCTGGTCCTTTGTCAGGTATTATCTACATATGAATATTTGTAACAAGAATAAGCATGGTCATCTCACATGCCCTCTTTATATTCTTGTATATAATTTAAACATAGAGGACTACCACCTCTCTAAAAACATGAGGGGAATTATCTTTGTGATGTTATCTTAAAATAACTTTAAACAATATTTCATATCAACACCCAATAGATAGAGCAGTGGTTGGGCCTGAGATTCTCAAGGAAATGGAAGAGCAGATGGAAAAAATTAAGCATAACTTGAAGGCTACTCAGGACAGTAATAAAATCTATGTTGATAAAGGCATAATGCACAATTAATTTAAAGAGGGTGACCACGTGTTTTTGAAAGTGAAGGCCAAGTGAAGTTCATTGAAGTTGGGGAAGTGATCAACATTGGCAGTGCATTACTGTGGGCCATTTGAAATGTTGGAGAGAATTGTTTGTTGCATATATGCCACCATTGCCTGCATATATGCTAGCATTGCTTGCATCTATGCATGTTCATAACATTTTCCATGTATCATTGCTTAAGAAATATGTGAGTGATGATAATAATGTAATTGATTGGACTATGATTTAGGTGGACCCAGAAGGTGACTTCTGAGTTCAATCGATGTGCATATTGGATAGGAAATTCAAGCTACTCTAGTATCAAGCAATATGACTAGTAAAGGTCCAGTGGACCTACTATGGTCTTGAAGATGCTACATGGGAGCAAGAGGACATCATTCGGGAAGAGTACTTGCATCTTTTTGGAGCTTTTTGAAGAATTTTGGAATGAGCATTGTATATAATGCACCGAGGACAATGCATAAAATAAGGGGGATGGAAATGTAATACCCCCAAGTGGTAACTATATATATGAATGCATATATGTTCATTTAGGTTGATGAGCCAGGTTGTTTTAGGCCAAAGTGCCTTGCATGTCTATACATTTTAGGCTAGGGTGCCTATGTGATATATGGTCGGTGAGCCAAGTTATTTATTTTGTAACCACACTATCGTATTAATAAAAACACACCATTGTTGCAGACCTCAAGATGAAAAGAGTATGGGGAGCTAGGACTCCAAGAGAGGGAAAGGAGGATAAGGGACTTATGAGAGGGGATTAATATGGGAGGCTAAGCCAAGGAATATAATAAAATATTCCTTAAAAAGGTCCAATCCTAAATAGTTGAAATCATGTTTGTTTTACCCTAAGTACATGGAGGTGGAGAAAGTTCCCAAGAGAGTGGACGTGGTTACTTGTGTTCCATTTTCCATGCTATTTGCATGCATACTTAATCCTCATGCTTAGTTTTTTTGGGGGGATCTTGGTCATTCATTAAAAGTGTTGTTGGCCTGGGGAGCAAACTGTGGAAAAAGAGTGGAGATGAAAATTGTTGTGGCTAATACCCTATAAATCCTTGGTGGTTCGAGTGTGAAGAAGCATGTAATATACCAGATTAGGCTAGTCTAGGAATCTCTGCTAATATGTGTGTATGATTAGTTGTTTACATCATATAAATGAGCATACAAATAACCATTACAACAAAATACTGCAAAGCTTATATTATGATATCTCTGTGGAGTACAAAAATGAATCACTCAGCTAGATCAATGACAAAAGGATATTAGCCAAAATACAAAAAGAAAACTAAACGATAATACCTTATAATAAATGAACATTCTGGGATCAATGGATGATCTGGATAAATGGCAGCTCACATGGTAATTGCTGTAAGTATGGAAATTTTTCCTTGGTGGCTAGATCTCTCAGATCGGCCTTGAAACTATACCAAATAATGTTCCCTATTGTCCCTCTCAGTCATGGTGACTGATAGACCCCTTTGCTGGTGTGTCTAGACCCTGAATGGATCCCTTTGGTGGAATGTGCCCCTCTTCTACTAGAAAATTGTACCCTAGTTATTCCACCATCAGAATCGGCTAATATGTGTCTTAAATTGATCACCCTGGCCTACTGTGAAATAGGTCAGAAGGGTTTCCCTAGATCTGATCTGATGATCCATCGAGAACCCCGAATGTGTCCTCCCCAAGTGTTGCACTCCCAATGTCCGTAAAATGCACCCGAGATGATTCCTTCATCAGAATATGATGAGAAACCAGGTAAAAGATGCACCTGACCTTCCTCTCATTTGGGTCACAGGGGAATCTCTGAAATCTCCCTGAATGGGACAAGTCAATCGAATAAACCTCCTCAAAAGTTGCACCCTCTCTCTGAACAAGTGCACCCCTATTGTTGAATCTTGTAGAATTGTTTTTGAAGACTGATGGAAGACATGTGTGACCTCCCCAGTGACTAGGGTGTATCTCTCAACACTGAAATCAACCACTGGTGTATTCCTCCTGGAATCCACTGAACTATCTCTCCTAAGATGTGCCTCTCTCCTCAATGACAAGTCAAAATCTGCATAATGATGAATTAGATCGCTTTACCTTCTCTTATAGCTTCCTGAAACCCTAATTCATTGTTTACTTTATTTTTAGCTCGTCTGTTCTATTTTTAGATCAAGTTGGATTAAAAGCGCGTTTAGCCACTTTTATCTCAATGCCACTTTCAAATGATAACACCCTTAGCTGGAGTGACCTCTAGTAACCCTGTTTACCCCTTTCTAGCCCTGGCTATAGTCTAACGGGGTTGTTTAGACCATTAATCATCCTCTATGGAGATCTTATTTGGAAAGGGAAATTACAGTCCTCCCTTCTCGAGATTGCTTGTCCTCAAGCATTACCAATCTAGGGTGTTGCAACACTTTCTCACTCTCCCAAGTAGAATCCTTTATTGGAAGCCCTCTCCATCTGATCAAACACTCATTGATGACCCTTCTCCTCAGTTTCCACTCTCAAAACTCTAGTACCTCCTCCAGAACCAACTACAACTATCCCTCCTCATCCAATGGGGGAAGCTCCTCTGATGTGGTCATGAATTGTCCCACCTCCTTCTTGAGACAAGATACATGGAACACATTATGAATATTGTTCTCCTATGGAAGCTCTAGATCATAAGTAAACTCGCCTACCCGACACATGATCCTGTAAGGTCCATAAAATATGGGCTTGAGCTTATCGGCCCTGCTCTTCTTCAGAGATGATTGTCTATAAGTTTTGAGTCTGAAGAAAACCAAATCCCCAACCTCAAAGCTGCAGTCTATCCTGTGACTGTACGCACTCATCTTCCGTCGATTTTGTGTTGTCTACATGTTCTCTTTTAGCAATTTGGGAATCTCCTGACTCTCTGTGATCCAATCCTTTTCCTTGGGAGCTCTTCTCTCCCCAAAAACCAAGTCTATAAAAGTGGGATCATCATACCCATACAATTCTTGTAAAGGTATCATACCAATGGACATGTGGAAAGTGGTGTTGTAACAATGCTCTCCTAAATGTAGCCACCTGACCCATGTTCTTTGTTTTCTACCCACATAGTTCCTCAAATACACTTCAACCCACTTGTTGATGATCTCAGTCTTCTCATCTGTCTGAGGGTGATAGATGGTGTTAGGTGTCAACTCTGTCCCCACCAATATAAACAACTCCCTCCAGAATGTCCCAATAAACTGATTGTCCCTGTCACTGATGATGTTCCTCGGCAACCCGTGAATTTTGAAGACCTCTCTGAATAATAAATTGACTACCTAAACTACGTTGTACTCTGTCAGTAGGGCATATAATTGAGAAAACTTGGTCAATTTTTTGACCACTACATAGATGCATTCCTTACCCTATACCTTCGGTAGGCTTGTGATGAATTCCATCGATATTCTCTCCCATTTCTGCTCTGGAATGGGAAGTGGTTGAAGTATCCATGATGGAAGCGTATGCTCTGACTTGTTCTGCTGACAAGTCACACACTCACTGATGTACCACATAACATATTGTTTGAGGCCTTTCCATGAGAACCTCTCCCTGATCTTCCTGTAGGTTTTGAAAAACCCTTGATGGCCTACTAGTGGTGAATCATGAACTATTGCAAGGATATTCTTCTTGAGCCCTAAATTTGGTACTAAGTAGACTCTATCCTTGTAGAATATGACATCCTCAATGACCCTATACCTGTCATCCTGAATCTGTCCATCTAGAACCTCGCAAGCAAACTTGTTCTTGGAATATTCCACTAACAAGTGGGATTTCCAATCTGTTGAAATCTCCATCAAAGAACATGTCATAGGTATCCTAGATANACCATGAAATACTCTATGTCGAAGTCGAATTCCTATACCTTCATCACCCATTTATGTTGGTGCTCATTGAGGTCCTTCTGCTCAAGGAAATACTTCAAGCTGTTGTGATCTGTTTTGACCACGAATTTGTTGCCCACCAAGTATTGTATGAATTTGGTCAAGGCATGCATGATTGCCAACATTTCCTTGTCATAAATGGAGTACAACCTCTCAGGCTGACTGATATTCTTACTCTCAAATAAAATGGGGTGTCCTCCCTACATCAAAATTTCCCATATACCCTCACCGGATGCATCGCACTCTAATACAAATGGAAAAGTGAAGCCTGGTAATTCTAACACTGGACATGTGCCCATGAATTACTTCATGTGATCAAAGGATTTATGTGACTCATCGATCCAGATGAAAGCCCCATTCCTGGTAAGATTCATCAGTGGTGCTCGAATATAAGAAAAAAACCTGACAAACCTCCTGTAATAGCTGCATATCCCAAAGAATATTCTCAACTGTCACATTCCTGGGTGTTGGTTGATCTAGAATGACCTTGATCTTCTCCTAGTGTACCTGTACCCCCTGTGCACTGATGATGTGGCCCAAGTAAAGTAGCTATGTCATACCAAACTCACACTTGGACTCTTTGGCGTATAGTGACGATGCCTCCATGATGCTCAATATCTCATCCAAGTGCCTCACATGCTCCTTCCATGTCTTGTTGTAGAAAAAGATTTCATCAAAGAAAACCAATACTGATTTCCTCAACTGATACCTAAATATCTGGTTCATGCAAGACTGAAATGTATTCGATGTGTTGGTTAGCCCACATGGCATAACCAGAACCTCGAAATGACCAAAGTGACACCAAAATGTCATCTTCTCTATGTCCTTTTCTCGGATGCTAATATGATGATACCCAGAGCGTAGATCAATCTTTGAGAAGAAAACTACCCCATGAATTTCATCCATCAACTTGTCAATGCGAGGGATAGGATACCGGTTCTTGATGGTTTTCTTGTTCAAAGCCCAGTAATCAATGCACATCCTCATGGTACCATCCTTCTTCAGAACTATTACAATTGAAGAAGCGAATGGAATGATGTTAGGTCTGATGTGTCCCATTGCTATCAATTCCTTAATTTCTTTCTCTATCTCATCCTTGAACCTCCTAGGATGATGATAGGGTGGTGTGATCATAGATTTGGACCCCTCCTCCAACTCAATGGTGTAATCAAATCCCATGTCAAGTGGTCTCCCTAGTGGGATCGACCCAAAAACCTGTTGATGTCGTCCCAACAAGTTCTTGATATCTATATGATACTGTTGTCGACCCTTTGAATCCTTTCACATAGTGATCAAACACTTTGCGGCATATTCTACCTCCCCATGTTTGAATATCCTCTTCATCCTCTTGGTCGAAACTGTCCTAGGTTCTTCTATCGACATGCCCCTTAGAACAACCCTCTTCATGTCACTATTTCTGAACCCCATCTCCAAGGTTTGGTAGTTAGTAGTGATTTTTCCCAATGTGATCAACCACTGGACTCCCAATACCACCTCCTTTACT
>SNQJ01S0159539.1:3216-19014 GCA_010110895.2 Picea sitchensis | reverse complement strand
AGTCAATAGAACTAGTCAGATACCCTATCTTACACAGGGTGTATCTACAAATTTAAGATGACCCAGAAGCTAAAAATTTTACCACAGATACCTTACTAATTTTTGTGAATATCCTCTAGAGGTCAAGCTCTAAAACGTCACAAAAAAAAATTTATAGAAAAAATTCGGCAATGACTCAGTTCAAGATGATTCCAGAACCCTATCTTGTACAGGCTATATCTCCGAAAGTATAAGGCCTCAGGAGCTGAAATTTGAACCCAACATACCTTGATCCATATACTAAATATCCTCCAAGCCGTTCCTTCTAAAATGTTCTAAAAAAAACCTTATAGCAAAAATTCCAAGGTGTCTCAGATGTAGCAGCGAAACCCCAAGACCTTAAGCTCTGATACCATATGTTAAGAACCAAATATCAATATAGCATAGAAAAACCTCAGAAAAATTACTCAACGCCTTGAAAAAGAGATAATTTCAGATAATAAGCTTCTTCGAGGGGGAAACCTCCTTTTACCCCACTTAAATGTTCAAGTACAAGATGATTCAAAATGAAAATGTCTCCTTGGTATATAGAGGAGACTAGGAGGTATAATTACAACTAATGGCCTAAAGCCGACATAAATAAATAACATTACTAATATAATATGCCCCAATTAACGGGTAATGAGCCAATATTAGGGATTAATACAATTTGGCACATTTTGCGGGAATGCACGCGTGTGCTGGGTTTAGGCATGGAAAACACCCAGAAGCCAGGTTACTCACACAGGAGGTGCGAATTGGCGAACTAGAGACAACAAGCTTGAAGGAGAAAAATGGCAGAAGGCCTAACTTCTTCATTTTTTGGCCAAATGAGGTGCCGAGAAAGCCTAGATATGGGTTTTGGATATTCTGAATCCATTGGCACAGTTTTCAAAGGAATTTGGAGACTTCTTTTTCAGGTTTTTCTACTTTGAAGTTTCAAGGAGCTCTAGGGAGCTTAGGGCCACCATTGATGGAGGTCATGCTCATATGAGCCCAAGTCTATTTTCTATGACTGGATAGTCATTTTTGACTAATTGTTATGCTATGAACACATTGGGACATGTTTCAGCGGCATTTGAGGACTTTTACAAGTGTTTTTTCCACAGGGAACCTCAGGGAAGCCCAAGGCCACCAGCAGAAGAGGTCATGCCCGGATGAGCCATTGTCCATTTTCAGAGATATAATAGTCATTTTTGGGGTTTTTATGTATTTTGAACCCAATGGTACAATCAGTAAATCCATTGGAGTTGAGCAGCATCTTGTAAAAGAATCTTTGACAAATTAATCCCAGAGAGCCTAGTCCATTGATGGAGGCTCAAGGAGATGTAGCCCAGTTGGGGGTGAACTCCTTTATCATCTTGTTATTTTTGTGAGTTTGTTGGTTATATTTTGCTGCATGTTATGTTGTTGTTGTATTTCTTTAAATAATATTTAACCTTTTAAAGAACCTCACACATAAACACATAAGAAAAGCCTTGACTTGACACATAATTTCTCTTGCACAACTAAGACATTGAGCAAGGTCCTGAAGTTTATTTTAACAGCATAGAGGGTGCTTGCATAGAAAAACAAGTCAGCCCCCTATTTTCATATCAATAAAACATCTTTTGAATAAACAACTTATTTACCAAGGACTTTGACTGATACAAATTCCCCAACTTTTCCCATAGCTCCTTGAATGTAGATTCTCCCAACACATTCAGTAACACCGAATCTTCCTACCAGGTAGAGTTGAATCGTTCTCCTTGCTCTTCTATCAAACCTCTCCCAATCTTCTTTCGACATACCAATAGATTGAGTATTGTTAATTTGTGTACCAATAGTTTGTTTACAATAGGTTGTGTACTAGTAGGTCATGTACTAAGATCCACATCGATCCATTATTCTTTGTATACAAGATGGTCCTCTATCTTGAGCTACCATAAATCAAATTTTTTACCATTGAACTTCTCAATATCGATTCTAGAATTTCTTGACATTATCTTTCAACACATGAATCACCACTACAAAGCTCCCACTAAACCTAGGCTTATCACATACCCAATATACACTTGATATATCAAGACCGAGCCAAACCCTTAGCAACAAAGGCATCCCCCTGAAGCCAAAAACATGTTATGATACCACATGTAAGTATTAAATCTGTGAAGTAAAGCAATGCATATGTTTTCTTAAGAAAAACAGAAATTAATCAATGGCTCATACACATAGTACACAAAGATTTACGTTGGAAACCCTTAATCGAGAGAAAATCGGCCTTCCTTGGTGCCACACCTCTCAACTCTTCATTTTATTAGTTTCACCATTCACAATACAATATATACACAATATTTTAGGTATTTTTCAATTGCCAAAACCCTAATCCCTTAATCCAGGATTAATTTGGAAAATCGCTAAAAATAACAAAAAATGCTAAAATAGAAAAAACTCCCCCCCAAAAAAAATTTGAGGCATTGCCCTAAACCTCATCGGATCCGAGCTACCACTTGGAGTCAAATGATCAACATAACCAGGGGGGTCCAATCCTGGGACCCCCCTAGGAAAGCACCTGACGCACATGACACAAAGAGCACTAATAGGGAGGGATCATCAGATGTAGTCGTCAAATATGACGCACCCCCCCACACACATGTAAAGAATATAACACTTACCCAACAAGCCATATGGGGTGCCAAAAATACTACAACATCTTATGCGAAGTTGGTTGAATTTTAGACAACATTGTGACACTACACCTTACAATGGTACATGAATTTTTTCTATATTACGTCAATGGGTACTAAGAACATTCAACAAAGTAATACAAGCATTCATAGTTGAATTCCATGAGAAAAAGATATAACATCGTATTTGCACTGAGATAAAGGACATAATTCAAGCAGGTTGTCAAAGAAACCACCTCGGAGTAGGACTAGAGATTATGGGATCTAATGATTAGAATGACATACTAGATCCATGACACCCATCATAAAGAATGTTTTATAGGTGGACAACTAACCCTGACTCAAATCCCCCTTATGAAACAAATATGTCCTTATTAGAGGGAGGCTTTGGAGCAAGTTGTGAGAATCAAGTCACTAGTCGAGTATCCTAGAATAATTGGTACCTAGGTCACACTTTTACTTTCGACGCAACTCTAGGGATAACTCAATGTAAAAACTAGTGATCCACCTTGATTGAGAAAATCTAAGAGCTAAATAGAACTAAAGATGGCTAAGAAAAAGTGTGGTGCATCACATGCAAGATAGAGGACCATTTGTCTAAATTTTGTCTAGCTCCCATAGGATGGGTTGTGCCTAGTCCTACTTCAATCCCTTTCCCAAGGAGGTCTTACTAAGAATGATCTCTATGAGATTTGTAGGACTTATGAAAACCTACCCAGTTGTTCTCGATCCTATAGAAATGTTCATCTACCCCTATAACATTGAGTTATGACTTTTGTTAGTATAATACTCATAGAGGTGAGAATTGTAGATCCCTATAAGCTTTGGCCAACCATTTTGAAAAAAATTAGTGGAGGAAACTGGTAATGTCAACACTAGCATTTGTAGTGAACAAGGAGGAGGTTGAGGTGGAGTACTAAGAAGACCTATTCAATGCTAAAATTGTGACGACCCTGTTGGAATATGTAATGATGACAATTGTGGTATTGTTAGACTATGTTACTTTGGAAGGTAATAATGTTTAGTGTTATGTCGGAAGAAGTTGTAATCTTATGTAAAAGAGTTATCCCACATTCATCATGGAGAAAAATACTATTGTTATCATTTATTATATAAAGAGGTGAAATTACATTTATCCCACATGTATTATTGGGATGTAATTCCTCCATATATCTTGGTATATAATAGAGGTAAGAGAGACCCATGAGATACAACAAAATGAAAAAGTATTATCTTTGTGAAGGGTAAATCATTTGTGGAGGTGCTCCCAAGTGTAAGATGGTCATATTTTTAGGAATTTCCCTCACCTTAATAGGCCTAGGTGTGGCCACCAATGAGCCACTAGCCATAACATTGAACATTGTTGAAACTTCTAGAGAAGGAATGTTAATTGAGTTAGCTCTAAGCACTGACCTATGGGAGACAATGGGGGTCCCAAGTTGAAGAGAGGCATATACCAGACATGTGGCAACCAAGGACCTAGTATGCTAGGGAAGATTAGAAAGGTGGTTCCCAATGTACTTGAATCTCGACCTTATCTAGGCAAAATTTTCTATTGTAAGATCAAATGCTACTTTATTTTCCCCCAAGAATACAACAAGTCAATGCACTAAGAAGGAGAAGGATGCTAGAGAAGAAGGATCATTGGAGCACTCATCATCAACCTAGCATGATAGAATTCCATTCCCATGGAGAAAGGAATCTAACCATGTCAATGCCCCAATATTAATCAAGTCATAGATGCTTCCATAGATTAATGGTTCCCCTCAGGCCTATTAGTTCTAAGATATGGCAATTGTCAATTTTGTGGTTGACACTTCTTGATATGTGAAGAGAGGCATGTCTCCAAGCATGCTTCCTTATTGAGGTAAGCCTGCCAATATCTGAAGTGCACACCATCAATATGCATTGATTGAACGACCTACATATTCTAGTGTAGGCCTGACATTATGAGTCACTATGGAGTGCACAAACCATAAATCAACTCTCAAGAGTTAATCCAACCACTAATGTCTGTTGATGCTTGCGCTTCCCACACTTAGGAAAAGGGTGCTCCTTAAAACATTGCAACCAAGCTTTATCATACCATAGGACACAAATCCATAAGGCCACATTTAATGTATACTCTTCTGTTAATAAATCCCTTAGGAAATATTTTTCTTTTTAACCAAAAAAAAGGGGTTGTAGCCTTGAGCTACAACAAGTTTCTCTAGTGAAATTGACCTAAAGACATAGTCAAAGACAACTAATGGCCCAAGCTTACCAATGTGTTCAAAACTATGCAATGAAAAAAATTAGGTGAATAGGTCCTAGATTTTATAGGTTATTTACACATAGTACTAACCAATGTCAATGGATAAAGTAGATACAACTATCATAGATATAAATAGATGTATTATGTCTATGTTAAATGATTCTAAAATGTTTAATGCACAATGTATTGTATTAATCTTTGAAGTGCATTTGCTTTAATTGGAAAAATGAAGGACGTCATAGCTTAATTTGTGTTTGGTGGAATCTAAAGATGCTAGTTTTACAACCCAATATAATAGAGATGTTGTCATGTATCTAGGTAACCTTTACGTCTTCATATGTCACTTAAAAAAATATATAATACTTATAACAAATAATAACAATGATATTCATTAGCCAAATGTATATAAAAATGAAAGTAAAAATGTCTATATACATGAAAGAGAGAAAGATTTAATATGTTCACCTAATATAAAAATTACTTTATAAAAAGATGAAAAGAAAAATACCAAATTTATACATAAATAAAAATAATATGGATATTATATTTCTTAACTATATTCAAAACTATATTTTTAGATATCCTTATTTACATAAATTTTAAATTCAATTAAATTGAATTGAATGAAATTACAACGAAACTAAATCCATTTTAATGATTATAAACCAAGAAATTTGACTTTGATAAATCCACACTTAACATTGATACCGGTATTAACTATTCACTATTATTTATATTTACTTTGTTCTCCATATTTACTACACTATTATTTATATTTACTTTGTTTTCCATACTTATTATAGTTTAATTTGTATATTAAATTTGTACATATTTAAGTTTACTTTGTTGTTAATTAAGTTCACATTTACATCAATAAACATATATATCATATTTTTACATATCAATAATTATTTATACTATTAAGTTTTTTTTACACAATAAATATTTTTAGGAATTTATAATATTGTGAACTTATACAAAACCTGCTTACTCTCATCATTCATGTACAAATATTCTAAGAAATGCTCATAAATATTGTAAATATGTATAGCTGGTTAAAAACTCATTAATATATTAAGTATTCATTATTCTTCCTTGGGCAATAGGAGTATTAAAATATATGTTTTAATTAATTAATTTGTTTATATAATTCAAATTTCATAAATTGTAAAAGATAAAAGATAATTTTGATGTTTTCTCTTATGCTAAATGATTAAAAGTGAGATGATTAGATTATTTTTTTGGTTTGTTAGAAATGTGTGTTACTTTGGGTACATGGAGTGGCCTAGATGACACCAATCCTTAATATGATTAGATTTTAAGGGTATTGAATTCCCATAGTCATAGTCTAGTTACACTTTAATTAGTTAAGCTAACTAGAATTAATCTGAGATGATTAGACTGTTGTTATTAAAATATTTTATAAAAATATATATTATATATAAAAAAATTATTTACTAATTTTAAATTAAATTAAAAAATATTGTAAAATATTTTCTTTTAATATGTGTATATTTGTGAAGCAAGAGCAAAACCACCCCAAGTCAAAGTTGAAATTAGTGAACATTCTAGAAGTTGGATGTGGACGCGACAATATTTCCTCGATATTTGTGTAAAACGATTGGGTTTTGTTTTGATCTTGAGTGATCTTAGTGATACTATGAGGATAGATTGGATCTATATGATCTCTTATTGATGCTTGTGTTTGCTCTTTATAAGTTGTAATCCTTCGGGCCTTGAAGGGAGTGACCACTCATAATGTAAACCAAGTCGAGAGAGCATCTTGGCCCATAGAGGCCATATGATGTGTAATCGAGCTCGATCCTTAATGAGATTGTGTATTTTATGTATCTTGTGTCTTGATGTGTTAATTTTGTGTGTACAACCTGTTGAATTAATATATTGAAAGTGTGTGTGAGAGGCTATGAGCAAGAGCCGAGAGTTGAGAGTTATAGTTTTGATGTGCAATGTGAGCATTTGTTACAGGTCAAAATGGCGAAGAAAATTCATTTTCCATCGGAGGAGTAAGATCAATCATTGATCACGATAGGATCAATGGTGATCCATGAAGCAAGATCTGACCATCCATTGGAGGAGGTCGTCAAGATGATCTGATCGTCCATCGAAAGGAGAAGGCGGAGAGAAAGCTCACAGTGACCTAGAGAAGTGGAATGGATCGTGACCATTGATCACTTAAATCAACAATGAATATTAATTCATTGGATCAGAGACCAATGCTCCAAAAGGCAAATTCTGGTGATTATCAAAGTATATAGTGTTAGATGTTAGAAGTGGAGGAGATACTTTCAAAGGAAACTCTGATGAACTATCAAAGTTATAAATGGTCGGAACGTTCGATCCAAGTGAGACCTCGACCAATGGTCCAGATCAATTCTGAGTCAGATCAATGGTTATGGAAAGGATGAGTGACATTGTTCTGTCGCAGTTGAATACCGGTCGAAAAGATCAATGGAAGAGAGGCTCTGATTGACGACGGAGATCGATTTGAAGTGATCAAATCGACGGATCTAAAGGGGGCATGTGACAGAGTTTTGATTGGAGTATGAGCATTTGAGTGGCAGGGAATAAGTTGTTTGAGGACCCACAACAAACTGTCGAAATGGTCCCAAACTCATATAGAGAGAGTCTGAAGACGGACTTCGATAGAGGAGTCCGACAAGAGATATTCCGATGGTCCAAGACATAGGAAGAAGTTTGATAGCCTATGGTTCTAGTCTATGGTCACATGGAGGGTTAGCGCTCGAGATTTTGGTGAGACCTGCGAAAAGAGATGAAGTTCCTATGAACTTCATAAGGCGAGACTGAGATAGAGACTCGAAGATGTAATTCATGGTGTAGTTGAGGTTGTATGAGAAATTATTATTGCATGGATGAATGTTCACTCCAAGTGTGTGGTCCAGATAACCCACGGGTCCGAGGATTGAACCTGTCGAATTCACCTATCTTCGGGACCTAGTTTTCTTCCTTCATCAATTTGTTAAATAATTTTCCATATATACAAAATTTATTAAATGTGTTGGATTACTGAGAGGGGGGGTGAATCAGTAATAGAGCAATATAATCTTTTTTAACCATACAATGCAAGTGTTGTATCAATGTAGCATTATCGTCCAATGTTTGCAGAGTAAATAAACAATGAACAATGAGCAATCATACACATACACAATACACCAATGTTTTTACGTGGAAACCCAAAGCGGGAGAAAACCACGGAATGATTTTTATTATATTTCTTGAAGAATTATATTCATTGGAAGCACCAACTTCCTTTGTTTTCCAGCCTCAACTAGAAGGAGGCTCCAACCCCCTAGTTTCTCAGGATACAACCTGAAGGAAGCTCCAACTCCCCAATTCTCTGGCTACAACCAGAAGGAGGCTACAACCCCCTATGTTCTCCAGCTACAACAGGAAGGTGGCTACAACCAGAAGGAGGCTACAACCCCCTATGTTCTCCGGCTACAACAGGAAGGTGGCTACAACCACTTGTCCTTGCCTCGTCCAACTGCCCTGATGTATAACTAGAATGATGAAACCATTGTCACACTATCACTGTGAGATATACTGTTGTAAACCTGTACCAATAAACCTGCACCAAACAACATGTACCAATAACCTGAACCATGCATCAACCATGCATCAATTTGTACCTCAACCTATAATCAACATGTACCATAAACAAGTGCATCAACCATGCACCAAGTTGTACCTCAACCTCAACCAAAATCCTTCATCAATTTCATCATCCAAATCTGATTTGTAACTCTGTAATAGACCTGGTGTATATGATCACATACCTGCAATCCTTCCTTAACTTTAACAAAAAGAGACTAGCATTTTCATCAAACTTTACTTTAGTCTCAGGTCCGTGAAATACACTCTTGACCATCGTCAGTACAAAGCGGTCTACAAGGTTGAATTCTCTTGTGGAAAATGTTACATTGGGGAAACTGGTCATTCCTTTTAGGTAAGGATTAAGGAGCACAATGTTGATATCATCTATGAGCGTACTCACACCTCAACTCTTGCATAACACTCCCTAACTATGAAGCATTGGATATGCTTAGAAGACACCAAAATCCTTGCTAGAGAAGACCATTATTTTAAGAATCACATTAGAGAAGCAATGGAGATTATAAAACACCCCAACAACCTTAATAGAGACGGGGGTTTGGAGACAAATGAGAATCAGCTCCCTCATATCCACCTCAAGAGAACCAGGTAAATTGGATGGGTTTGCTCCTTGCTCATATTTGTCCCTCTTTGTTTGTTTTTACTCCTTTCCAGCTTTGGTCCTTTATGGGTTGTGATTTTGTTAACCTTAGTTCTTAGTTCTTTGTCTTTCTTAGATCATTTAATTAAATCTTTTGATTAGATATTTCTATTTACCCATGTTTGTTGATTAAATTGTTTTGTTTAGATCATCTAATTAGATTATTGTATTGGTTAACCTTTTGGTCTAATATTTGTATGTGTAGCTTATGTGCCTTACTTGGTAAACCTTAACTCTTGATTTCATCACATTACTCTCTCTTTCCCTTGTTGTTTGTTTCTTATCTAATTATTAAATTGTTTTATTGTTTTGTATTTTTATTATTTTAATTATTCTATTATTACTTTTATAGTTTTATTTTAATCCTTTTTTTAATGGTCTTGTTCCTTTTAACTGGTCGTTCTTTGTTTTTTATTGGTCAGATTTGTTGTTTTTCTTACCATTCTTATCTTGTTTAAGGCATCTTATTTTTAGATTTCCTTATGGTGTTTATTTCTCTATCTTTTTGTCTTTTCTAGTTTGCTTTTTTATTAGTACCTGTCAAAATAGGGATTATAGTTTTCACTCAGGTAGTCTAACTGCTTTGATATTTTATTATTTTTTTACATATCCAAAGTTTTCCTAAAATTATATATTAGCACTAATTTTTTCATAAAACAAAATAATTTTCTTAATTTTATAATTTTTCATAAAACAAAATAATTTTCTTAATTTTATAATTTCATTGATTCAATTTCAAATCATTCAAATTTTTCTTAATTTTGTAATTTCATTGATTCAATTTCTGATTAATTCAAATCATTCAGATGTGTGTTTTTTACCTTCGTGTCAATGTGTCAATTTATTTATGAGTGTTGAAAATTTGACATCATTGTTAATTCATATTTTGCAAACCGTCTTTTATATTAATTGCAAATCACCGGAAATTGATGATGGTTGACAGTGCTACCGTCAAGGATGTAGTTTGATAAAAAAAATGTTGTAGTTGAGGTTTGCTATGTATCACGGAATGAAGTATTTTAAGTGTTTCGCATGAATTAAAGTTATATGCATTTCAGAATCTTATTTAAGGGTTTTGCCTCATTTTAAATTAATCCATATGCTTAAAAAATCCATTAGAATTCTGGATTGATCAAAAATTTAAAATGGAACCACCAAAAAACTTGCAGAAAAACCTGTCGAAAAAATAACTTGAAAGAAAAGACTGCTCCCAAGTTAGCACATTCCACTCTATGCCTCCCACCACCTGCACAATATTAAATAACCCAAGATAAAAATATTTTGGCAGTGGCAGCTATGTGTTGAGTGGCAAAGTTGAATATTACATGTACAGGAGGGGATATCACAAAGTGAAGGAAAATCAGAGCATGAAGATAGCCCAAGACATTTTCAGAGAAAGCTAGACAGGACCATTAATGGATTAAGGAAAAAAGAAAACATGAAAGGGTGGAAGATGTTATTGCTGGGTCATAATGTGGAAATAACTGCTATTACGTAGATCAATTGAGAAAGCAATACAGAGAGGCAATTGGGCAAGCAATATATAGAGAGAGATAGAGTTTGCTCTTTGGGGTGAAGAGATGGAGCCATGCATGAGGTCCGTACCAATTTCCATTCGATTTCTCTGCTACGTGGAAAATGAAGGAGTATGAAAGGTTGACGCGGAATTGTAAGCCAACAATGAAGACAAGAATAAAATAAAATAAAATAAAAAATTTAAAAAACATTACGATGGTTGAAGGATATGGACGCTAAAAACTTAAAATAAAATAATTTATTTTTTTTTAAAAAGCTATAGTTTTAATTGTTGTGAAAGAATAATAAATACCATTGTAAGTATATCAAAGAAATTAGATTACTATGGAAAGTGGGACTGGCTACGAAGCTACCTCTTCTATTCGAATATATCCGACTCTAGAACTACTCCATGTCATGCACCCATTATTCAGTTTCTTTTATTTTCGACTTAATGTCGATAGGGCTGGCTTTCGAGGCACTAAAAGTAGTACAAGATGAAAGGGTTGGCTTTCGAGGCACTAAAAGTAGGGTTGGCTTTTGGTTGGTTGTGCTTGTTTGTGATTGATGTGTGTTTTTGGTATGGTTCATGCTTGTCCTCTTTACCTTTTTTTTTAAATTCACTGAAGATGGAAGACTTGGAGAGTACAAGATGGGATATTATGTTGGGAGGTGTTAATGATAGTGGAGTATACGTAATGAAAGTGATTTTTTCCAAGGCATTTGCATAAGGTATAAAAATAGCATACTCTCTAATGGAATAATTGGAATTTTAAAGTAATTAACTAAAGTTTTCATATTAATATTATTAATAAGAATCATAAAATTATTATTATATTATTAATAAGAATTATAAGAGGTTGCAATATAGGAGAGGGAGAAGAACTCCTCAAAACAATTATATAAACACAACAAAGGTTGAAGTTAAGAGATAATTTTTTGTTTCTATAATAAATGACAAACTTCTTTGAGACTTAGATCAAGAAGCAATTCTTCAGTTTTATAATTTTAATGAAAAGTTTCATTCTTGTTTTGTTTTTTCATAAGAGTTGGTTGTGAAAATTTTGATGTTTATGTCTGCACTTGTTTCTTTTAAATTTTCAGTGTGTTTCCTTATTCATGTATACTCTCAATTTGTTTCGACAACACTCTTGATTGTTGTTTGTTTCTGTTGTGGTTCTAGAAACACTATTTGAAGCCGCATTATAATTCCAAAAAATTGTATAATGTAAGCATGCTTGAAATAAACAAAGAAACTATGGGGAAAATACTTTTCGTTTTAACCATAATGGTGGGATATTGATCCAACCAATGGACTCTACTCCTTCCAGGCAAAATAATATGAAGAAACTATAGTCAAATTTATTTTTTAAGGGATGAATATACTTGTCTGAGATATTTAGAGCATTCATTAAAGCTACTTTCTGAAAATCTAATCACGACTCAAGATATATTCGAGTAGAGATGTTATGGTTGCATTTTTTTTGTCACTAGAGAGGTTTATAAATCCTTTTGTTTCGTAGGTATCCACTATATTTAGATAAGCGAGAAATCATTTATCAAGCTTGGTTTCCTCCCATGTGCAGGAGGCTAGTAATAAATGCAATGGTTCTCCAACAAATACAACTAAGAGCTACTTAATGGCTTTCCTTTTTGGCTTTGTGGGCAATTTTTGGAACCATAGTTACGATTTATAGTATGCATAAGGAATTCAACATTTAAGGTTAGCCACAATAATTTATAACTTTTTTGGTTGGACCAAGATGATTTACTCGATTACTCATAGAGTGATTTGGGTGTCTTTGAATTATGATCAGATATTTTTTCCTTTCAATAATCTCATAAATTAAAAAGATAGTGCAACATATAATTGGCACAAATGACAACTGGCTAATGCACACTTGATGAGAGGAGTTGTGTGATGTGTAGAAATGAATTGATCCAACCTTTATTTATAGTAATACGAGTCACCTTTATTTACTTGTGGGGCCAACTTCTTCTTTTGTCCATAATAATTCATTTAATTCTTTTCTAGGGTTTCATTAAATATTTTAATGGTCTTTGACTTGTYTTCTTGGCTTTCTTCTTTTACTAGAAAMGTTGTMCATGAGYCTTGTTGATGTGACATATCCTCACATGCATGTCTAATTAATATAGGGYTCTAATGTTGAGTAAACCCAYTGAGAAGCCCCTCATCACAAGAGGCCTCTTGAGCCTACATCTTCAACATTAGACTAGAMTTGTAAACAAGTCAAACYTGCCTTATAAAAATTAGATCACTCCAAYCTAGAGMAGGCATGTGATAGMATCTAGCATCTCAAGTCTTTATCACTCCTTATCAAATCAACATGACTAAGGAGAAAGACTACACCTGGGCCATTCACCACTAGCAAAGCCCCGTGAATGAATGTATCATTTTCCCTTGGTCAAATCAATATGACCAATCTAGGAGAATGTATGCTCGATGTTGCATCTCAAGTCTTTATCACTCCTAGTCAAATCATCATGAATAAGGAGAAAGACTACGCCTGAGCCATTCACCACTAGCAAAGCCCCATGAGTGAATGCATCATTCTCCCTTGGTCAAATCAGCATGACCAATTTGGGAGAATGTCTGCCCGATGCTGCTAAATGGAGAACCACTAATGTCCTGGGCCATTCACCACTAGCATAGCCCCGTGAGTGAATGTATTATCCTCCCTTGGTCAAATCAACATGACCAATATGGGAGAATGACTGCTCGATGTTGAAACATCAACAACATTCTTCTTCCTCTTTAAGGCTAAAAGTCTCTTGATAAAGTTTGGCTTGGTTTGGTTCATAAAAACCTATAAAAGTTTGGTGCGATGGATAGGCTGGTCTATACCAGAGGTACACATATTAGTTTGCGAGAGTCTGAAGAAAATCGACAAAGTTCTGGAAGATTATTGGAAAAGGAATTATGTGGCCAACATCATGTTGGTTTAATGCATATTGCTTGAAGCCTAGTGGCAACACAGAGAGGTCAACATCTGATGCATAGGGATATCTTTCGTTGCAATCTTAAGCTGGAAAATACATTACTCGATAGAAACCCCATGCCTTGGCTCAATATTTGCAACTTTGGATACTCTAAGGTGATATTTGTAGGGCTTTTGTGTTGTTTTTTTATGTCGGTCTGAGCTCATGACCATATCTTGTGTTCTAATCAGCTCCTTGGAGCACATGAAACAAAGGCAACACATGAAATAGGAGATGTACATGTCCATTTACATGGAGCAGATAAAGCACATGAAAGAACAAATATCCATGTTCGCTAAGCAAAAAAATGTGAGAGAACAAGCAAAAAAAGTGAACGGTTTCATCTCTCATAATCTCTTTCAGAAGGAATTGGTTGCAAACCAAACTCAATGTGCTTCGTAGTGGTGAGGCGGTGGAGGAAGGTCATCCATGTGTTACCAAGTATTGTGCTTGGTAGGGTGAGATGGTGGATCGTGCTTGGTAGGGTGAGATGGTGGATCACGCTTGGTAATTATGTGATCTCTCATTTTAAAATATGATTTAAAGAAACTCATTGGCTCGTTAGTAGCGGTGAGGCAATGGAGGGGTTCCAAGACAATTGGGGCTAGTATTTTAGGTGACAATTGGATGTATGAGGTGACAACTGGGGTATGAGGTGACAATTGGGGTGAGTACTTCACGTGACAATTGGAGTTGTAAATGTGGTGAGAACAACGAAGGTGTGAAGGTGGTGAAAACAATGATATGGTACTATGATTGACAACAAAGAAGCAAAGAGATAGGGACAAGTGGACATGACGTGGTGGGTGGTATTAACATCAGGTGGTATTAGTTGATAGGTTTTCGTTGTTGACAATTTTCAAGCAAAAGGTCTTCCTATGTACATGCCTTCTGCATAAAATTTATGACTAAATATTTGGATTGAATTTAAATATTTGTATCAAATTAATATTAAATATTTGGAGATTCAAAGTTAATACAAATTATGATTGAAGATTTTGATTGGATTTAAATATTTTGATTGAATTTAACTGAAGTGAGGTGGGTGCTTGGGAAGAACGAAGAACAATTGTTATCATCTCATATTAAATTCTACCCAGCTAAAAAATTATGCTATATGCTTAAATTTGATTGAATTTAACTCAAATGCTTAGGAGGAATGATTGTTATCTTCCTCGATTAAATTCTACCCAACTAAAAATTATGCTATATAATATTTACATAATTAGATATCTACTCATAAATATCGAAACTGTGCATATACAATAATTTTTTTGCAACACTATGCATCTTAAAGCATCTCGATAATCACTCATGACACAATAATAAGTACAACTACGTGGCAGAGAAAGGATGGCGGTCTTAAATTCTGACAAGGGCACATTGATAGAGACTATACATTTGATATACAATAAGATCCAACTCTATATGCCTTTACCGCAACATTTGATACTGTGTTGCGGGATGAATGGCGCCTACCAATCTGGATCTTTGAATCTCTGTCGATCGAAAGATAGAGGTGTATTTCCTCTCAGCACGTGACAAGTTAAAATCCAAGTTCCAACAATCCCTAAACCTCCATCAATTTTCATCGATTGTATCTTTGATTGGGCAGAGACATATCATTTAAGTGTATGTGTAAAGAAGTGATGTTTTTTTTGGGTTTCTCCTCCATCTCTCGTTACTATTTAATTAAACTAATTGACTAAACTTATGAAGGGTTTCAGAATGAAAAACAAAGAGATACAATGCTTATTTATTGATAACCATACCTAATCTTCCTTCCCATGGGAAGACCCTTGCATTCCCAAAGGCCAACAAGCCACTACTTCTTCCGCACAATGGAAGTAACTCACTCTATTGCAACAAGAAAGGGATTTACAAGAATAACATAGCGACATAAAACAACAGAGTACAGGAGGAGAGAGAGGAGGGCAGTGCAATCATTATTGTTATTATTGTTTAATCTTTGAGTAGAATTAAAGGCACAACCAAAGAAAACATAAAATCCAACAAAAGCCTATTATTCCAGAAGTGCACAGACCTTTAAACAT
>SNQJ01S0159536.1:0-21848 GCA_010110895.2 Picea sitchensis | reverse complement strand
TAGCTAGATCCAGTCAAGATTTGGATATCAAATCGACTTGGAAGTTGAACCAGAAGTGGATGGGAGGCCAACCAACATCATAAATGTGTCGTTCTCAGGTGTGCGTGGATTTTAGCATCCACAGTCGCGCATCGTGTGCATGTGTGGTTTTCCTTCATTTCTTGATGGCACATGTGTGCTCATGCCCTATATAGTCATAGCGCATCTTGATTTTATAACTGATTGTATAGTTTTGGACCTTCTGGAAATGCTTTTTTGGTAATTTTGGTCCATGGGTGAACTAATAGATTTTTGAAGATGATGGATTCCTGTAACCATTTGCGGACAAAATTTCAGAGATTACAGATGCCCCCTAATGGATGAGTTTAGGAGCATACGAATAACCAAAATTCATTAATGTTTATTCTACTGAGAGTCTTGTTGTAAGAAAGAGCGATAGTGAGAGTATCAAGAGTGACCCGTTGGAGGGAGAAGGGAACCTATAGGACCCAACCTTTCACAAGGCGTAGAAAATAAATTGTGTACAAATGAGGTGGGCATGCCCCATGCTTGAGTCATGTAACTCAAAAAAAGGGGTGTTGTAGAGTAACCGAAACTGTGTGTTGATGTAGACAACTACAATGCCCTTGGGGGAAGTTTTGATAAAGGCAGAGGACAATTCGGATGAGGAACAATACTCTGAATAGTAGGCAATGACACCTGTAAGAAGTATCATGGATTCTGTGGGCATTGATAGCCCAACAAAGTTTAAAGGTCTTCAGAAAATAAAAAAAACAACTTCAATAGTCTCAAAGTAAGACCCATCGTAACATGAGAAAGTGTTGAATTTTAATGTTATGGGTATCAATGACAGCATAGAGCAATGATGGTTCTCCATGTTTCATCTGAGACTCCTCATTGTAAAGGTAATGAGAGTCAAGATATTGTCTCCCTTTTGGAAAATGTGTTGATGTCGACAAAAAGGGAGACGCGACTATAAGAAGCAATGTGCTTCATGAAATCCACTAGGTTATGTCAATAACTGAGGACGTACATGAACGAAGTCAAGATTCATGGAGACTCAAGACTACCCTTGGTTGGGAATATATGTGAAATATAAGTGTCTACAACCATTCAACTAGGTTGAGTGTCAGGGGGACAACAATATGTGGGATAAGTTGTGCCAGATGTGGGACAAAGTGAACAAAATCAGAGAGCAAAGGTAGGTGGCATGTGGGATACTCAGAGTTTATGGACTATGTCAACAAGAGTAGGTGATAAGGAATGCCCCAACCAAGGGAGACATGGGCTGCGTTTTCCAAAAAGGAAGGACGTTGCCAAAGGTGATGACAAAGATCTATGTAAAATGATGGAATCAAAGGCTTAGTTACAAAAAGAATTTAAAAAAATCAGTGGGGATAATAATGCAGATATAGAAATGGGTGCCCTAGTGTAAGATAGATTGGCCTGAGGATGGCACAAGTAGGTTAAAAAATGAGTGGGGGGTTGGGGCCCCATAGGCGTGTTTATGTAGTAGGGAAATGTATGGAGGGAAATCTAAATATCGGCAAACTAGCAGTGGATGAAAGGGATGGTAAATGATGTTGCAGGAGTGCAGTCAAAATAAAACCATGAGGAAGTTCCCTGGGAGTCCATTTGGTAGGCTAGCAACATGAGGAGAAGGAGTATGTATTTGATTCGTGACATTATGTAAGACTATCGAGACTCCCATCCCTAAAGGTTGAAACAAAATGAGTGTCAAAGTGCCAAGGGGAGCTATGAATGGGAAAACTCATGTGGGGGAGAGTGCTATCGGGTTACAGTACCCAAAATGCAGTGGAGGTGACAGTATTGTAGAGCCAGATATAGGGACCCTAAAGGAAAATTTCAGAGGGTGTGATTGGAGATGCAATTGAGATTCAGAGGGAATTATTACATGCCAGTGTCGATTATATACCCAAAGGGGTGGCGCTGGTGTGCGATGACCAAGTACCTGCACACATGAAAACCAAATACCCCACGTGAACAATATCTGAAGATAATCGAACATATAACCGTTTATTTGATAATTTTGAACATGACCATGTGTACCTAAACGGGGCATGGAAAAATGGCTCCCTAGGGGATGTCTTAATGTAGATGATGGGGTTTTGATCCCATGGTTGAAGATGGATCAAAAAATGGCCTCTCGGAGCTCCCAGAATTGAGTCTGGAAGTTTGGCAAAAAGGGCCTATATATAGCTGTGGGGCCCACATCACCACCTCATTTGTACTTCTTGTTATAGTGATTATAGAGGAGATTGCAAAGTAGATTAAGAGATTCCAGGAGTGCGAGGAAGTTGATCTCGGAGGTGTGAGAGTCAGGTTAGTGGTCTCATCCTCCTGTACAGTAGCTAGGTGTCAATTTTTGGGTAGGGCTGTACTGATGGTCGTACAGTGGATTTTTAGGGTTGTGGCCCCACAAGTGTGCGGGCAATCAATGGCGACCCACGCACAAATTCATGGATTTAATGGGAACAACCACGCAGGGGAGTCATGATATTTGGGAAAACAGACATGCATGGGGTGCACACTTGTCTGAAACACAGCTGCGCATATGTGTGTGTCTGTGTTGCTGACAGTTGTGCATGAGTGCGCAACTGTGTATTGAACAGACGTGCACTGAATGCACACTTATGGGATTAAAAGGAATGCACACATGTGTTCCTTTGGTGTAAAAAGGTGTGCATGGGTGTGCGCCTATGGGGAAAACAACCGTGCCTTTGAGGCAAAGTTGAGGGTGAGAAAACTTATTTCCCCTTTTTTTTTTGAGATTTTGGTGTTTTCTGATGGTTGATCGAGTATTGTATATGTGGATGCAGGTGATCATTTGGGACGATGTCGATCCATTAGAGAGAGAGGGGCTGGGCCTGACTGAGGGAGGCTATGAGGGATGAGGATCTGACGGTTCATGATGCTTTGGCAGCCTGTGGGATGCTAAAGTTTTTTGAGTAACAAGGAATATATGTAGAATTCTGAAACTGCAGATTGGTCTTACACAACTGATAGCTGGTGCAGAGGAAAGGCAATAAACAATTATAGAAAACCGAAATTGATTCGTTATAGTAGTGGTTGTACTAAATTACAATGAAGCACATCAATTATGAACATGAATTGAAATGTAAAAATGAGATACAAGGAAGCAAACTTGTGATACAGAAGTGACGGAATTGAGAATCTCCAGATCTGCTTGTATTAACTCTCAATGTAAAAACTCTATTACAAATAACTCAAAAAGGGTCCAACCCTGTTTATTTCTCTTTGGGGTATATTTATACAATTTTTTCCAAGCAAGTAGAATCTCAATAGTCACAAAAATTTTAGTTATGACAGAGGAGAGAGCAATTGCTCCATCTCCCCTATTCTGTCTTCATTTAGTGCCAGGTGCTCATCTTCGGGCTGACTCGGTGCAGGCGATACATCTTTCCACAAGCTGAGATATGAGCCGTGAAGGTTCCACTTGACAGTTGGCCTCAACGAAGTAACATTCTCGTGCAAACTATTGTAGCTTGTCTCCCATTTGTGCATCGATGATGTCGAGGGAACTTAGTTGCACGCTGGGTTGGATCAAGTGCTTATCAACTCGGGCCATGTCCACCCTGTCTGTCTGAGAGATATCATTCAAATCTCTCTCATCCTTCTCTTTCAGATCAAGTGAGATTTGTTCTACATTCATCTGCATCAATATTTCAACGTCACCTCCACTGTCCATACCCAACAACTTGCCATATATATAATTGAAGGTTTATTCTAATGAATTAGTTACCTTTTCGGCTTGTTCCTTGCCCAGGGCAATGTTATGCTCCCAATCCTTCAACAGAATGTTACCTCTAGTTTGTTCTGGGATGGCGAGTTCGGGATAACCTGTCGAAACTCTGTTGTTCTTGGCTATCACCGCTTCCTGGAAGGCGACCCAAGCCGCTTCTGAATCCCTCTCTCTGACAATCAGGTTCTCGGAGACCTGATGCATCAATAGACAATTATCTTGGATCGCTCCCAATTTGGCGAGCAAACTCTGTTGTGCAGAAGAGATCCTATTCTGAATCTCGATCGCTCGGGATTTAAACCCCTCGACGTCGATCATCCTACTTTCAACGATCTCTACCTGAGTCTGCAGCTCTATAATCATAGTCCTCTGTTGACCCGCCTGTATCCGACCGTCTCGGACCACTAGATGTGCTTGCTCCAGCTTGGTTATTAGTGCTTCTATTTCATTTCTATCCACTAGTCAAGCCAGTTCTATTTCCCCACTCACCTGCCCTTTAGCATTTTCTGTGGCCGAAGCTACTCTGGCTTCGAGAGTCTTGATCAGGCGATTTTTCCTTTTGAGATGGTTTTTTAGCAATCCGACCGAAAACTGATTAGCCGATGCATACGCTCCTAGCATTCCTGCGATCTCCGTGGAAAATTTCTCATTCTTTTTATTTTTTCTATCGTTTATGACCTTGAACTTCTTCGCAGTCGATTCTCCCTCTTGGTAGAATTCCCTTTTTACTACCGCTTTTCCCTTTTTTATCAAAGAAGAACTCGTTCAGAGGAAGTTCTTCTGCTCTTATGGGCCTTAGTTCCTCGTTAAATATCCATCCCTCACTGACATTTCCCTGTGTCGACTGCAAGGGTGCAACTGAGGTGATGGGCTCTCAAATTTTTTTTGCTGATTCTTTTGGAGTATCGATAGGATTCTGCTTCTTTGGAGGTTCAGGGGTCTTTGTCTCAGTTTCCAGATTTTTTTTCTTTGGTGGGTCCGGAGTCTGTGCCTCTGCTTCGGGATTTTTTGTTTGTTTCCCTTCATCCTGGCGTTTTCCTGAGTCGGGAGATGCATATTTAGGGCCTTCAGTATCCTTCGGTTCCATCTCAGAAACCCCCAGACTCCCTCCTCGCAACACAGCGGGGAGACAACTTCGTCTATGTTCCTAAAACTTCAATACAGAGGCTGAGTCTTTAGGTGCTAAGGATTGGATCTGGGCCAACACTTCCTCATAAGACCTCGCCCCTCGGAAAATGTCATCCATGGGTGAAAACTCATGTTCAAACCTCTTCAGCCCATAATTAGCTAAATGATTGCTCATGATTTTCTGAGGATCATGTTTTTTATAATCAATGGAGACCAATTTCAGGTCTTCCAGGGCTGCAGCCTCAGCTTTGGCATGCCCGAAATCTAATAAAGAATAAGAATTTAGCCGAATGGGAAAATATGACCACACATTCTTTGAAGACTCTTTGAGTTCTTTACTCACCCCACCAATCACTGTTTGTCAGGCGACCCCGCGACAAGACAACTTGTTGGGGATGAACAATGGTAGTGCAAGTGGGGGAACAACAGCCCCAAACACTCTGAAGTAGGAGAAATATGCCTCTACATACCAGTCTGCTATACCACTCAGATTTGCAACAATGCTATCAGAGATACGAGGTGGTGGGTGAACAAAAATGGCGATATGCAGGGGCACCATCACCCAGTTGAAAATTTCGTATATGAAATTGTCTTCTTTATTTTCCCACAGTTTGTCGTGATACTCATGTATGGGTTTTTCTTGGGCTGGATTCCAAGACCATCTCATCAAGGCGAATGGTGTCATGGAACATACCGTGTCCATAATATATGCAGACCTGAAAAATGAGGAGGGCCTCCCACTTGCCTTCTGCTCCCGATACTCTGTGACCCGGTTGGCCAAACTGTCTGAGAGTATCTTTGCCCAATTAAAAAAGCAACCTTTTGTGACCCGAAACATGAGAGGGACCCACACAATGTAGAAATGCGATGTGTCTTCCCTCCTGAATAGTCGGCATGTCATCATTGCCACATATTTATAATGTGGCTCCAGCGAAGCGATTGAATAAATGCCCTGGTCATTTGCTATGAATTTCATGGAGCGTGAAACCCAATCCTTTATCAAACCGGGCATGGTCTTATCATATTGTGTGCACTCCTTCTCTTTGAATTCCTCCAGGAATTCAACACCATACGTGTATTCAGATGTCGTCGGGAGCTTATACATGGTTTGGATATGCTCCGGCCTAAAAGTTTCGACCGTGACCCGCTGGTCGTTCATGATAGTTCTGGTGGGTAGGTCTATGTGATCCAATTCCCATCGGATCATATCATAATATGGGAGAAACCGTGGTCTGGTTGCTACCCTGTGAATTCTGGATTGAACAACTATCTTGTATTTGGTGTTCAGGTCGTCCTTTTCATTGTCGTCTGAGTTTGAATAATTCACCAACTCTGATTGCAGAATGTCTGAAACAAATGACCAGAGAGGGACCGAGTCGACACTCCGGGGTGAAGTGTCGGATACATTATCCTAGCCTTGCCCTGCGACCTCGACATTCACCTTTGCTTCTTTTCGTGGAGCCATAGCTGAAGCTTGCATTTTTTCCCTTCTGCGATAGAACTACGTATACATACAGAAATTAGTTTACTCAGAAATGACGAGATTTGTGTGCTTATGAGAATGTGTTCATTATAATAAAATGAAAATCTCATATATATTTGAAAATTTGGTACTTTTCGAAACAAACCTTGTCAAATCGTAATTAGAAACAAATTTATTCCGTAAAATCCGATCTTATATGCGTGGATTTACCCTACTTATCCATAAATGTCATAAATTTCTGGCGGTTTGACAGTCAGTCAAAGCATGGAGAGAAAATGGCTACCTCAGGAAACGTGCAAGCCTCAGGGCGCGACATATATCTTTCTTTATCTTAAATTATCAAATCTTACCAACGTTAATCAATTTCTCGTTGTTCGCTACATCGTGGATTTTATTTTAACATTTTGAGTCCCGAACTCGCGAGATCGCGAGTACCGATTTGGGATTAATTAACGGTAACCGCGATTTGGATCATAATTAATTTTATCAATCATTATTTGCCATATCGCAACTCGGAACATCGAAGACTAGTTTTTGGGAAACTAGTATGCCGAGTCGCGAGATCGCGAGATCATGATAATTAAAACTTAAATAAGGGGAAGGAAATCTTGGATTAGGCGATTAATTAATCAAGTGATAATTTCCTCGCGGCTTCGGGAGTCGGGGTTTAGAAGCTGGAAACTTCGAAAAAGATAACGTCGAGTGGCGAAAGGCCGAGAACAACTTTTACCATGGTTAAATTTTTACCTTGGATCTTTGACATAGGTTACCCAGCTAGTTATTCATGTTCTCGGCTCTCGGCGCTGTGAAAATAAAAAATCGGACTTTGCGAACGCTGAGGCGCGAAACCCCGACGACGTCTAATCATGAGTTAAAAGATTCTACCCCAGTTACTATCTTGAGTGAAAAATCAAAACGACTTCGTCGTTTCGTGACTCGGGACGTGTGAACTCATGGATTAAAGTATCCGACTTGCGAGATCCTGAAGTAAAACAAAAGAGTGAACATTCTTACGAAAGTAGACTTGTTTTGAGAGTGAAAAAGCATCGCTGCTTACGTGACAAGGTTGCAGAGCTTTCAAAGTCTTGGGGGGAAAAAATCAAAAGGCCATCTTTAGAATTTAAGTATCCAAAAATGAAAATTGTGATGGGTTAAAAAACAAGGGCGGATCCAACATAGGCTCCAACTAGGGATCTTGCCTTCCTGTGAGGCGGGAAGAACAGTAGACCACGTGCCAATATTGGGTAAATGGAGTCAAAAGCTTAATCTTGCGAAAAATTCCAATGAAAAAGGATCAAAGGGGGGAGAAGACTCCGTCTTTTACCTCGAGAAGTTTTTTCAAAATCAGATACTCTTTCTAAGAACAGTTGTAGTCCCTTTCACAATTTTACCTTTCCCACTACTAACTTTGGGTATGTTTTAAGACAGTCGAAACGACCCTAGGAGACTCAACAAATCTTGTGGCCCTCAGCTTGCATCAAAAGAATGAAATTGCATATTTTTTAACTGGGAATTCCCGTCCGAACTTGGGATGTGGATCAGGTTTTTAGAAAGCATTGGTTACCAGAGTAGAGTGATATTCATGTATAACAACCTTGCAGATATATCGGACATTGCTTCACTGCCAGCGAGCCTGTTCAATACCCCGGTGAAGTTAGCCAGCCCCTTTTACTGAATTTCCTTTCACCACTTCAGAAAATATTTATGCATTTAAATGCTAAGATGAGGGAAATGATTTTTGAATTTCCTTTCATTGTCTTCCTGGACTAGGTGGGGGCAATCATTTCTGAATTTCCTTTCGCCACCTGTCTCATAATTGTATTTTTGAGCACGAAGATGGGGGAAATCAGTTTGTATCAGGGCTGACATCTGTGTAATATTTTGCATCAGAGGTCTGTCAACTTACTTTGATTACTCGATACCAAGCTTTCCTTGACCCTCACAACACCTTTGTTCTTAGGGAGAAAAGGAAAATAAATTTTTAAGGGGCATCATGTTTGAGCAAGCTTTGATTCTTCTGATGCTATTGAAAAGCCTAGGAAAGTTAGGATCGCTCTAAACGTTCCTTCACTTAGTAGGGGATCAAGTAATTGTGGAGACCCGCTTTCTTTTCACAATCTGTTTTGAGACCCAAGAGGCTAAAATGAAAACTTTTATTCCTTCGTAATGAAATGAAAGGATGGCAGCTTGTCAAGAGTTAGACCCAAAAACAGGCAGGATACAGGGTAGCGATTTATTGTTCGGAAATACAGAAGGTCAAAACAGTTCGATACTGGCTCTTGTAGATGTTTTTGGGGACGGTTAGCTTTGACTGATTGTTCTTCGTTTTAGTGTATCATTCAAACCAAATTAAAACAAAGGTTACCTAGCCAAATAATAATCCTATTATCTAATACTTTAGCCGATATTGCAATCTAAATGATATTGCCTTGGTTTAATTTTGACAGTCATTCATAACATGTGTATTGAGAAAGCTCACCTTTACCTTTTCTTTTCACTTTCTTTGTGCATTATGAAGCTACTTTTAAATATCACATGTTTCATGCCGATTTATTTCTAACACCGCCTTGAAAATTACTCTTCCTACTAGCTTTGCCAACAACTGAATCCTGTAAAAAGAAAACACGAACTTTATTCGAAACATGTCTAAAAATTATGAACAGAAGAAAACAGAAAGTCCAACGGGTAATAAAAATGCATGTATGTACACAAATTTTATTATTTATTATTATTATTATTTATTTTTTTTATTTTTTTGAATGACAACTATTATGTCATGTAATGTTTCAGATATCGCCCGTTAACAGGGGCGCTGAGGACTTCTTCGTCGATGTTTTCCAGTAGAAAGGATTTTTTTCCTTCTGGAGCCGAGACCCTGAATGGCCCATACCAGAGGTGGTCAAATTTACCATGCTTCGTGGCTTCTTCCCTTCTCGCATCCCATCTTAGCACCAAATCACCTGGAGAGAATTCTCGATCCTTCGCTTTTCGGTCGAACAGTTCTTTCATGTCATCTTGGTACCGCTGCATCTTTTCGTCAACCTCGGTTCTCTATTGTTGGACCTCAATCAGCTGATTAATTCTCCTGGTCACAGTATTGGGTTCTTCATTTTGGTCTTGCCACAGCTTCATCACCGGTAGCGCCAGGTTTATGGGTAGAACAACATTTGTCCCATAGACCATTTGAAAAGGTGAAACGCCGATAGATATTTTTGTGTTTATGCGGTTTGCCCACAATGCATACTTTAAGTGTACATGCCAAGACCTCTTATTCCCATCCAAAACCTTCTTGATAATGTTTACCAGGCTCTTATTTGATGACTCGGCCAACCCGTTTCCTTGGGGGTAGTATGCAGTGGAGTGGTCGAGAATGATGTTGTATTTCTGACAAAAACTTATCATAGCCATAGATTTAAACACTTAGGCATTGTCAGTAACTATCTTTCGGGGAAAACCGAATCTTGACAAAATATTTTCCTCCAAGAATTCGATTACCACCGAGTCTGTTGCCCTCTTGGTTGGAATGGCTTCCACCCATTTAGTAAAATAATTTGTGGTTGTTAAGATCCACCTATGTTGAACACTGAAATGAGGATTGATATCACCTATGAAGTCCAGACCCCATTGTTGAAATGGAGCCTTAGTTTTGACTGGAACGAGTGGTAGTGCAGGGAGTTTCTGTTTCCCAGTGAATATTTGATAAGGGTCGCACGCGCGTACTTTGGCATTTACGTTTGAAAATAGTTTCGACCAATAGTAGCCTACTCTCAAAATATTAGAGGTTGTGGCTTTCCATGCATGGTGTCCTCCACAGATTCCTTCGTGAAATTCCTCTATAACCCTCAGAGTTTCTGACTCAACCAAACAAACTAGCAGGAACCTGAGTGGATCCTTCCAGTATAGCTAATTTTCGGCCATGCAATATTTTACAGCATGGAGTTTTAAAGTTCTACATTTGGCTGGTGATAGTCCATCTGGGCATTTCAAGTTCAACAAGTAGAACATGATGTCTTTATACCAGCCCGATGATATGAACTTTTCCTCAATCTTTCTTGGATATGTCTGGTCATCCGACTCGTGCAGGTGTGTGTCTTCGTCTTCTTCTTGGAGGCAATTAATATCAAGAGCTCTAAGATTCGAATCAGCCAAGAGTTTGGCCAGAACCTGCCCCTTTATCAATTTAGTCGGCTTGACTTCCAGATCGAATTCTTGTATTTTGGCGAGCCACCGCCCTCTTTTTCCGTCACTATATGGCTGTACCAATATGTCCTTTACAAAACTGGTGGGTACATATGCAATTATCTTTGAATGTAGCACATAGGTTTTGAACGCTTTCAATGTTTTTACCATTGCGTATGCTTGTTTTTCCATTATGTCATATTTCAGTTCTGCATCTCGGAGGATTTTGCTGAAAAATGCTATCGGTTGTTCGAACCCCTCTTCATTTTTCTACAAGAGTACCGCGGCGATGGTATGTTCAGAAGCAAAAGAGAAGATGAGAAAATCTTTCAGATAATCTAGACTTGCTAACACAGGTGCCTCGCTTATGACTTTTCTAATATGCGCGAATGATGCCGTGGCCTCGGTGGTCCAGTTTACCCCGCTATCCTTCTTCAACATTCCTGTAATTAGTTTGACAATCTCAGCGAAATTGGGAATGAACCTTTGTAGAAAATTTATCTTTCCTAAGAATGATTAAATTTATTTTATATTTCTAGGGATAGTGATAGTATCTATCACTTCAATCCTCTTAGTATCAATCTTGATTCCCTCCTTAGATACGACATGGCCCAGAAGCTTAGCTTCCCGCATTGCGAAATGTGATTTCTTTGGATTCAAGGATAGACCAAACCTGCGACACTTTTTGAACGTCTTTCTTAGATGCATCAAATGTTCTTCGTCAATTTTAGAAAAAACTGTCAGGTCATCAAGGTAAATGACTATGAACTTATCTCTTTCTCCCATGAAAGCAATGTCCATAGCTCGCTGGAAAGTGGCCCTTGCATTCATCAAACCGAAAGGCATTTTTTCATACATGAAAGTACCCCAGGGCATGGTGAAGGCAGTTTTTTCCCTGTCTTGTTCATTCATAGCGATCTGATTATAACCAGAGAAACCATCTATCATTGACATTCGATTATCTCTAACAACCTTTTCTAAAATGTGGTCCATCTTGGGCAGCGGGTAATTATCTTTGAGAGATGACTTGTTTAAGTTTCGTAAATCCACAGATAGTCTGATTTCCCCGTTCTTTTTTTTGATTGGAACTAGGTTAGCTACCTAGTCCGAGTATCTCAAAGGTACGATTATCTTTGTGTCCAAGAGTTTTTTAACTTCCTTTTCTATCACGGGTAACAGAATGGGGTTAATTTTCCTAAGATTTTGCCTAAAGGGTTTGACCCCAGGTTTCAAAGGTATCTTGTGATCAATAATGGAAGTGTCATATGTTTTCAATTCATCATAGGACCGGGCAAAACATCTTTATATTGTCTGAGCAAGTCTTCATACTTCACTTTCATTTTGGGAGGGAGGAATTTCGATATTTTTACCATCCGGGGTTCTTTTTCGGTCCCTATATCATAGTCCTCCACCTCTTCTGGCTGGGGCTACAAAGTGGACTTTAAAGGTGCATCGTTCTGATAAAAAAGTTTTTCCAAAGGAATCAATCCTTTGGGAATCTGATTTCTTTTAAGGACCATCATACGATGATCCGCAATTTCTTCTCGGAAAGCTTCAGGTTCCTCTCCTTCTTGCATGATCCACGTGGAATCATTCTGGTTTTCTTGGTCAACGTGAGTTTCTGAGAATTCGCCTACTGCTGCAAGGAACTTCTTAATCCGTTCATCATCTTCAAAGACTTGCCAGTGTCAGATATTGTCTGGTATGGAAGGCTTGTATCTGATTTCGATATGATACTTTAGTTTGAAGGTCGTGGGAGGAGAAAAGGTTGAAGCTGCCTTTACCAATGCATCAACATGTAGATTCTCAGCGCGAGGGATAAAATGGATATTTACGGATGAGAAAAAAAATTCCATGAGATCCCAAGTACAATTTCTATACGCCCTTAGTCTGGGATGCATGGCTAGGTATTGTCGGTTCACTTGTCTGACTATTAATTTCGCGTCACCGTATACCTCCAAGTTTTTTATATTTAATTTTTTGGCAGCCTCTAATCCTAAGATCAATTCTTCATACTCACATATGTTATTAGTGTAATCTATGTCCCACTGCAAATGATAGGAGAAAGGAACAATGAACTTACCTTCAGGTGCCACCAAAAGTACTCCAGCACCAGCCCCTTTAGAAGATGAAGCACCATCAAAATACATTTTCCAAATACCTGTATTATACAGATATTTCATCATGGGGTTTGAATCTTCTTTCTTTGTATCGATTTCCTCCAGGCAACCATCCAAACCATCATCAAAATACAAGATGCAATTTCCCAGGTCTTGGTCTGCAATGTAGATAGGGAAGTTGTGTGGGTTTTGAGGATCACTGACCATATATGCTAATCTTGTTTCTTTGTATAAACGAGTGAACTAACCACCAACCATAGGGATTGTGGCATAAGTCATGTCTAACTGAAGAGAACCTCCTAGATTGGCCCCCCATGACTTAGATAATAGCATGTCGTACTTGGGGGGAATATCGACGATAACCACATCTATCAGGATACTCTTGACCGAGACCTGTGCCAGGGTAACTACCAGATATTTTATCATCCCCATGCATTTAACCTTCCTTGAATCAAAAGAGTACAGATTTCCATAAGGTCTTGTGATCTGGAGACATTATGAGAAGCTCTGGAGTCCAGCATACAATTATGCAACCACTGATCATGTATGTTCAGAGTAATATAAAAGGGAGCGATGTTGTCTTTGGACCCTTCAAAATGGGGACCAAACGTGATGTTAGGTCTATCATCTTTCAAGTTTATAACATCTGAGTGGCTTTCTAGTTTTGAGACACCTATCATTTTGGTCATTTGTTTGTGATAAACAGGGTTTTTCATTAATTCCACTAAAGGGATTGGTATCTTAATTTTGTTTAACTCATTCTCTAAACTGAAAGCTCCGCTCACCTTATCTGTTTCTCTGGTTGTGAATTCTGAATTCTTCCTTTTCGACCTATGGGTCTGGACATATTTATTATTCATGGTCTTAGTTGAAGATGTAGCTTCATTTACGGGTTCAGACTCCTTTGTTTGATCTTCCACTTTTTCCACCTCGGGCTCTTGAGTTCTTACTCTTCTAGTTTTGTTGTTGGGTAATGGGGTTTTGTCCGATGGAGGCTCTTAAGCTTGGCCCCTTTGAAGGATTCTCTTGGGATGAGTCGTGGAGGTGGGATTATTCCTAGATCTTAGGTTGTATTTTGGCTGAAAATCGACCATCATTATCTCAATTTCTGATTGAGGTTCACAGCTCTCGGTGTGATCACCCTCCTCACTCTCATTTGACGGATCTGGTGTATTTAGAGACTTTTCATAGTATTTGCGAGTCAGATAAGGTTGACTACAGTCATCAATGAAGTTCGTGACGTCATTATCTGAATCATCGTAGTCTTGAAAATCGTTAGCTCCTATAAAATTTTCATTCTTCAAGGTGGATTGTATTTTCTGATCTTCCTTTTTTATTTGTCTTAGTTGATTAGGAGGGTTTGGATTTCTCTTGAAATATTTTTTGGGATAAGATTCAGTCTTGGCCTATTCGAGTTCCATTCGGGTTATTTTATTTGACAACTCTTTAATCCCTCTAGCCATATCGTCCACCCTATCATCTGAGGATCTGTTGGACTCTGAAGGGCCAGCTTGTTCTCTGAAGCGCTTGGTATCTCGGTTTCCAGTCTCTATTCTAGCCCTAAGTTTACCTAAATCCATCATGTTAGACTCTATTTCTACCGCATCATCCTGCATATGGTTTAAGGTGGCTCCCTTTCACTCTCGCAAAAGTAATGCGAAATCCGTCTCGAAAGCTCCGACGAAGGTCACTTTGGCGGCGGGTTGAGATGGCTTGACTTCAGCTGGGATTTTATTGTACAGGTTGTTGAATCTCATAATGAATTCCATGACTGTTTTCGAGTTCTTTTTCTTCAAAGACCCAAATTCGGTTAGATAATAGAGATGGTCTTTTTGCTCGCCCCACTGTCTAAGGAAAGCATCTTCCAAAGCATCATATGACGAGATAGAGGCTCCGGGTAGGCTTCGAAACCAATTTCGGACCTGACCTTCAAAAGTTTGGACAAGGACTCTCGAATATACATCCTCGTGCTCGATACCAAAGATATCTGCGAATTGGTCAAAGAAATTGATAGTTTCAGCAGCGGTCAAATCTCCCTCCTTGGTGAATTTTGGTAAGTTTTTTATGTAGTTTTCTGAAAGATCGTGTAGGGGGTTGGGCAATACTAAAGGAGCATATCGGGCTGCGAATTTCGCAAAAAATCTGGGAGGGGGGGCAAGCCCTTGACCTCCACCTCCTCCTATAAACCCTCCGCCTCCACCTATAAACCCTCCACCTCCTCCTCTGGCAGCTTCCATCGTTGTTTGTGGGGAGTTATAAAGGGGGTTTTCGAAAAATAAAAGGGAAACTTTATTTTCTTCGCAAAGAGGAGACTCTGATGAGGAACGATCAGGAACACGAGGAGTTGGTTCCTCAGACTTGCAAGAGACAGAATCGGTAAAATGGGTGTGGGAAACGAGTGTGTAACACACTCTTCAGGATTTGGAGAAGTCGGGAAATTCAACTGAAGATAAGATGGTATTTCAAAAGTCGATGAACTTTCAAGAGGGACTTCTCCTCTCTGTATCAAGGGGACTGTTGGATGAATCTCGCTCCAACTTTCGGAGCAGATTGGCATTGAATGTTTAGCGTCAAAGTAGGGATTGAGCAAGGTCGAGGGTTCGTAAGGACTCTCAGCCTTCGGTGATTGGATTTCAAGTTGGTAAACTGCAGTGGTTGGCTTAAAAGAGCCTCTCGCCTTTAGAATTTTTTCAGGATCAGTAACTAGCGTAATCAACTCACCATCTGGGTTTTCTCTGGTATTCTTTCGACCGAATGCCAGTTTATTTCTTCGTGGAGTCACCAAGTGAAAGATAAAAATCCTTAAAAGGTGTGTACTCTTTGTTCAATATCAAAGGGTAACACTTTCAATGAAAAATAAATGTCGTTTTCCCAGGGAAAAATATTTCGTAACTTCGTTCCCCGGCAACGGCGCCAGTAAGATGTTGTTCCTGAATTTGTACTTAAGGCTCAGAAGTACAGTGTCAAGGCATCCGAAAGTGGTTAGGATATGGAGAAGGGAGGGAGTCAACCTTCAGAGAAAGAAACTAAGGGATATTTCTTCATTGGGTTTTTCTGGCTTCGAACTGTTCCTGAATATTTATGTCTCGTTCAATGGTTGCCCATGATTGTTCAAGTTCGACCCAGTTAGTTGTTGTTTTGAGGATAGTGTTGAAAATTTTTAGGGCGATGTGTGTTTGGTTCAATAATCCGGGTTCGATGTTAGGTTGAGTTGGTATAGGGACTGTCATGGGGGAATAGTAAAGATATGAAAGACTTTTCAAGAAAGATTAAGTTCAGTCTCAGTTTGATCTTATAAAAGAGAACGTACAGTTGCAGAAATAAAATATAGATGCAAATCTAAGGCTCGTTCCCATAACTGTATCATATTTTCATAAAAGGGGTGAGATGAGAGAAAAATATTGATCCATTTACAAAGTAAACTTCCAACCAGTGGAAAACTCACGACATAAATGAGAGAGGAAAATCTATAAGAAAATAACCGATGTAACAAAGAATATATGTAGAATTCTGAAACTGCAGATTGGTCTTACACAGATGATAATTGGTGCAGAGGAAAGGCAATAAAAAATTACAGAAAACCCAAATTCATTCGTTATAGTAATGGTCATACTAAATTACAACGAAGCACATCAATTATGAACATGAATTGAAATGTAAAAATGAGATACAAGGAAGCAAACTTGTGATATAGAAGTGACGGAATTGAGAATCTCCATATCTACTTGTATTAACTCTCAATGTAAAAACTCTATTACAAATAACTCAAAAAGGGTCCAGCCTTGTTTATTTCTCTCTGGGGTATATTTATACAATTTCTTCCAAGCAAGTAGAATCTCAATAGTCACAAAAATTTCAGTTATGACAGAGGAGAGAGAAATCGCTCCATCTCCCCTATTCTGTCTTCATTTAGTGTCAGGTGCTCGTCTTCGCGTGGACTCGGTGCAGGCGATACATCTTTCCACAAGATGAGATACAAGTCGTGAAGGTTCCGCTTGACAGCTAACCTCGGTGAAGTAACATTCTCGGGCTAACTACTACAGCTTGTCTCCCATTTGTGCATCGATGATGTCGAGGGCACTTAGTTGTGCGTTGGGCTGGATCAAGTGCTTATCAACTCGGGCCATGTCCACCCTATCTGTCTGAGAGATATCGGTTGAATCTCTCTCATCCTTCTCTTTCACATCAAGCAAGATATGTTCTACATTCATCTGCATCAATGTTTCAACGTCGCCTCCACTATCCATACCCAACAACTCGCCATCTATAGAATTGAAGGTTTATTCTAATGAATTAGTTACCCTTTGAGCTTTTTCCTTGCCCAGGGCAATGTTATGCTCCCAATGCTTCAACATAATGTTACCTCTAGTTTGTTCTGGGATGGCGAGTCTGGGAGAAATTGTCGAAACTCTGTTGTTCGTGGCTATCACCGCTTCCTGGAAGGTGACCCGAGCCGCTTCTGCATCCCTCTCTCTGACAATCAGGTTCTCGGAGACCTAATGCATCAAGAGAAAATTATCTTGGATCGCTCCCACTTTGGCGAGCAAACTCTGTTGTGCAAAAGAGATCCTATTCTGAATCTCGATCGCTCAAGATTTAAACCCCTCGACGTCAATCATCCTACTTTTAGCGATCTCTACCTGAGCCTGCAACTCTGTAATCATAGTCCTCTGTTGACCCGCCTGTATCAGACCATATCGGACCACTAGATGTGCTTGCTCCAGCTTGGTTTTGAGCGCTTCTATTTCATTTATATCTGCTAGTTGGGCCAGCTCTATTTCCCCGTTCACCTGGCCTTTAGCATTTTATGTGGCTGAAGCTACTCTGGCTTCGAGGGTCTTGATCAGGCAATTTTTCCTTTTGAGCTGGTTTTTTAGCAATCCGACCAAAAAATGATTCGCTGATGCATACGCTCCTAGCGTTCCTGCGATCTCCGTGGAAAATTGCTCATTCTTTTTATTTTTTCCATCGGTTATGACCTTGAACTTCTTCGCAGTCGATTCTCCCTCCTGGTAGAATTCCCTTTTTACTACCACTTTTCTCTTTTTATCAGATAAGAACTTGTTCAGAGGAAGTTCTTCTTCTCTTATGGGCCTTAGTTCCTTGTTAAATATCCATCCCTCGCTGAAATTTCCCTGTGTCGACTGCAAGGGTGTGACCGAGGTGATGGGCTCTCTGATTTGTTTTGCTGATTCTTTTGGAGTATCGACAAGATTCTGCTTCTTTGGAGGTTCAGGGGTCTTTGTCTCAGTTTTCAGATTCTGTTTCTTTGGCGGGACCAGAGTCTTTGCCTCTACTTTGGGCTTCTTGGTTTTTTTCCCTTCATCCTGGCGTTTTCCCGAGTCAGGGGCTGCATATTTAGGGCCTTATGTATCCTTCGGTTTCGTCTCGGAAATGCCCGGACTCCCTCCTCGCAACACAATGGGGAGACAACTTCGTCTTTGTTACTGAAATTTCAATACAGAGGCTGAGTCTTCAGGTGCTAAGGATCAGATCCAAGCCAGCACTTCCTCATAAGACCTTGTCCCTCGGAAAATTTCATCCGGGGGTGAAAACTCATGTTCAAACCTCTTCAGCCCACAATTAGCAAAATGATTGCTCACGATTTTCTAAGGATCATGTTTTTTATACTCGATGGAGACCAATTTCAGGTCTTCTAGGGCTGCAGCCTTGGCTTTGGCATGCCCAAAATCCAATAAAGAATAAGAATTTAGCCGAATGGGAAAAGACGGCCACACCTTCTTTGAAGACGCTTTGAGTTCTTTACTCACCCCACCAATCACTGCTTGTCGGGCGACCTCGTGACATGCCAGCTTGTCGGGGATGAACAATGGTAGTGCAAGCGGGGGAACAACAGCCTCGAACACTCTGAAGTAGGAGAACTCTGCCTCTACGTACTAGTCTACTATACCACTCAGATTTGCAGCAATGCTATTCGAGATACGAGGTGGTGGGTGACCAAAAATGGAGATATGCAGGGGCACCATCACCCAGTTGAAAATTTTGTATATGAAATTGTCTGCTTTATTTTCCCACAGTTTGTCGTGATACTCATGTACGGGTTTTTCTTGGGCTGGATTCCAAGCCCAGATCATCAAGGGGAATGGTGTCATGGAACATACTGCGTCCATAATATATGCATACATGAAAAATGAGGAGGGCCTCCCACTTGCCTTCTGCTCCCGATACTCTATGACCCGGTTGGCCAAACTGTCTCAGAGTGTCTTTGCCCAATTAAACGAGCAACCTTCTATGACCCGAAACATGAGAGGCACCCACACAATGTAGAAATTTGATGTGTCTTCCCTCCTGAATAGTCGACATGTCATCATTGCCACATATTTATAATGTGGCTCCAGCGAAGCGATTGAATAAATGCCCTGGTCATTTTCTCTGAATTTTGCGGAGCACAAAACCCAATCCTTCATCAAACCGGGCATGGTCTTATCATATTGTGTGCACTCCTTCTCTTTGAATTCCTCCAGGAATTCAGCACCATATGTGTATTCAGATGTCATCAGGAGCTTATACATGGTTTGGATATGCTCCGGCCTAAAAGTCCCGACCGTGACCCGCTGGTCGTTCATGATAGTTCTGGTGGGTAGGTCTATGTGATCCAACGCCCATCGGATCATATCATAATATGGGAGCAACTGTGGTCTGGTTTCTACCCTATGCATTCCGGATTGAACAACTATCTTGTATTTGGTGTTCAGGTCGTCCTTTTCATTGTCGTCTGAGTCTGAATAATTCACCAACTCTGATTGCAGAATGTCTGAAACAAATGACTAGCTAGGGACCGAGTTGACACTCCGAGGTGAAGTTTCAGAGACATTATCCGAGCCTTGCCCTGCGACCTCAACATTCACCTTTGCTGCTTTCCGTGGGGCCATAGCTGAAGCTTGCATTTTCTCCCTTCTACGATAGAACTGCGTATACATATAGAAATTAGTTCACTCGAAAATGATGAGCTATGTGTGCTTATGAGAATGCATTTGTTATAATAAAATGAAAATATCATATATATTTGAAAATTTGGTAGTTTTCGAAACAAGCCTTGTCAAATCGTAATTAGAAACAAATTTATTGCGTAAAATCCGATCTTATATGCGTGGATTTACCCTACTTATCCATAGATGTCATAAATTTATGGCGGTTTGACAGTCAGTCAAAGCATGGAGAGCAAATGTCTACCTCAGAAAACGTGCAGGCTTCGGGGCACGGGATATATCTTGCTTTATCTTAAATTATCAAATCTTACCAACGTTAATCAATTTCTCGTTGTTCGCTACATCGTGGATTTTCTTTTAACATTTTGAGTCCCCAACTCGTGAGATCGCGAGTACCGATTTTGGCTTAATTAATGGTAACCACGATTTGGAGCATAATTAATTTTATCAATCATTATTTGCCATATCGCAACTCGTAACATCGAAGACTAGTTTTTGGGAAACTAGTATGGCGAGTCGCGAGATCGCGAGATTGCGATAATTAAAACTTAATTAAGGGGAAGGAAATCTTGGATTAGGCGATTAATTAATCAAGTAATAATTTCCTCGTGGCTTCGGGAGTCGGGGTTTAGAAGTTGGAAACTTCTAAAAAGATAACACCGAGTGGAGAAAGGCCAAGAATAACTTTTAGGATGGTTAACTTTTTACCTTGGATCTTTGACATAGGTTACCCAGCTAGGAATTCGTGGTCTCGGTTCTTAGCGCTGTGAAAATAAAAAATCGGACTTGGCGAACGCCGAGGCGCAAAACCCCAATGACGTCTAATCATGAGTTAAAATATTCTACCCTAGTTACTGTCTTGAGTGAAAAATCAAAATGAATTTGTCATTTTGTGATTCAGGACGTGTGAACTCATGTATTAAAGTATCTGACTTACGACATCCCGAAGTAAAACAAAAGAGAGAACATTCTTATGAAAGTAGACTTGTTTTGAGATTGAAAAAGCATCGCTGCTTACGTGACAAGGTTGCAGAGCTTTCAAAGTCTCGGGGGGGGGGAAATCGAAAGGCCATCTTTAGAATTTAAGTATCCAAAAATGAAAATTGTGACGGGTTAAAAAACAAGGGCGGCTCCAATAGGTGGGACAGTTCACCAGGTGTAAAGCGGCTGACTCAGGGGATTTTTCCTTTAGATCTATCCTAGTGGCTTGGTTTTTAGAGAGGGCATCAATGTTGTGCACGAGAGTCTTGTGAGACCCGCCGAGAGTGTGAGAGTCGCGACTGCGGCGATGGTCGATGATTTTGGTTTGTCATGGGGGTGGGGAGGGTGGCCACTACTTCACAACTGAGGCTGCACAGGTGTGGCATCAGATGCCATAGATCATATTGTAGTTTCCATACAATGGGATAGATTTCCGTGATGACCCTAAGATGATATTACCTCTGAGAGAGGTATTCGGTCATCGAGGTATGATGTGTTGGTTGTTGGTTTTCTTGATTTTTTTTTTAGATAGTATAGAATATGGTTTATATTTGTATGGATGTTGATACTATCATGTGTTTGTTTGTGTATATGTGGGATCACATGGACGAGAGGTTGATCTGATCAGAGTGCCAACTCGCCAAGGGACTATGAGACCACCGCGGGGAGAGTTGCAAGCAGGTGAGACGCGACGTCAAGAGGATGTTGAGGTGAGGCCCAGTGATGATGATAGAGTGGCCCAGAGACCTCGTTATGATGACCTCAGGGAAGGGCCGCCACATGGTCCTCCGACTGAGGCTCGGGGAGAGTTTGATGATTTTTGTCGCTGACTAGAGGTGTTTCTATAGGGAGTGTCCGAGAGGATGTGGGTGTGGATCTAGGATGAGCAGATCCTGGAGGAGTGTATTTGGCTATTGGTAGAGTCGTGGACCTTGATCCGTAGAGAAGCTATAGTTGAAGCTGCGATGACTGGATAGTTGCCTCCAGGACCTGAGGGACCTGGATTTGGTGGGGTACCTCCTCCAGAGGGAGGGCCTAGTGCTAGAGCACTAGAGGTGACCTGAGGGCTGCTAGATATGTAGTTGTGTATCTGATATAAGTTGGTGAGCCCATTTTGTATAGTTGTGACATCCAATTGTGTATTGGTAGGGATGAGATGATTCACCTGCGTATGGAAGATGTACTATTTTTCTAAACACTTTATGACATGTGGACCGATATAT
>SNQJ01S0159535.1:0-21848 GCA_010110895.2 Picea sitchensis | reverse complement strand
AAGGACAATACATATTATATTACATCAATCATCAATCAATCAATCCTTTGACATCAATCAATCACTTGACATCAATCAATCAAATCATTGGCATCAATGACAACATGATCCAACACTAATTCCCACTGGAGAAGAAGACAATGCACCATAGTGGTTTTCTATAGTGATATGTACACAAACCGGTAGTTACGGGAGTTAACTGCCACCTAGTTTGAGTTAACTAGTCTCCCAGTCTTCAGTTAACTGGCTTAAACAAAGTGAGGCGAGGAGGAGATTGAGGAATCATGAGTAATGCGCTAGTATGGTGATAATCCCAATGACAATGTGCATTAACAGGTGATGATCCCAATGTTTCATGGTGATGAAACTAATGTCTCATTAAAACTCCACTCAACTGATCAAATTGAACTGTGAATTGAAAAGAATATTCTCCTAGAATGTAGGAAATGGAATAGTCTCCCTAAACTATAGGAGACTGAATAATGACTAATAAACATAGGGAAAACCTTAGGAAAAATAAATCCTAGGTGTGTGTGAAGTATATCCAACATGATCAACATATTTTGCGATAATTTTTTTACCTGCGATCAAATTTGCTAATTTGCTAATGTTTTGAACAATTTGTGGATCCTTTTTCTTTCTTCCCAGTATTCTTAAACATAATTTCCTAACTACTTTTGCATAAGTTGGAGCATCTTTAATAGCTTGAAATAAGTGAATTTTAACACAAACGTTCTTTGATTCTCCTACTAAATCAATTTCTAGCTAAATTATTGGTTTTTCCAATGTTAACCTCTCTAGATAGAGAGGTGATTTACATGATTGTGATGGATCTATTTGTGAAGAAGAAGTTTGTATTATTGTAGTAGGACTATCATTAGTCTTTGATTGATTAATATTTTCCTCCTCATTTTCCTCTTCAATATTGTTTGGAATTTTTTTATTAACTACTTCCCCTGATCATAAATGGATATCTCGTAAATCAATGGGGGTAGTCATATATGTTGGAAAAGTTTGTAACTCAGTATTGTAAGAAGGATCAGATACCATATTGTTTGGATTTGGAATGGGTCAAGTATTGAGTTGGTATTTGATGGGGTTGCTTGCTAATTTCAATTGTTGTTGTTGAGGTTGTGAAGGATATTGTTGTTGTTGGATTTGTGGAGGATATTGTTGTTATTGGAATTGTGGGGGATATTGATATTGTTGTGAAGAATAGGGAAGAGACGACATGTTTCCATAAGTAATCCCTCGTCATCCTTGTTTCCAAGGTTGGTTTTGAACTTGTTGAGGGAAATATTGTTGAACTTATGAAGCATATTTTAGTGTAGGGTCTTGTGCCATACCTGATGGCTAATGATGCCATGCTCATTTTTGAGCCATGAAAAAATATGTTATGTTCCTTCACTATTTCCTTGATATATCACTTTTAGTTCTAGTAATAAAGTACAATTGTTTGTTGTATAATTTTCTGCTCAAATAGCACAAACCACAGATGATTTTAGAGGCTAAATTTCGCTCATGGGCTAATTTTCCATGGTTTTTCCAAAAACGAGATTTGCTATTTTAAAAATGATTCGCCCAAATTCTATAGGATAAAATTATTTTACCCTGAAAATCACCAAACTTTTATAAAAACTATATAAAATACTTAGAAATTTGAATATTTTTAGAAAAATATCCCCAAACATTTATAGTTGACATATGAAGGATTAGTAATATTCGCCAAGGTTTCTACATTTTAAAATAAATTTCCATCCTTAAAATTATCCCTGGCACAAACTTCAATATTGTTAATACGAAAATCTCCTAATGTATATTTCTTTCTATATTTGGAACAAAACTTAGCTAAATTTTCATTCTCATCATCTTGCTTCTTTTTAGTTTGTAATATATTCAATTGTGAGCTAAGAGAGATTAGAATATCAATTCTAATATCATATCTAATAAATTTCCAGGTTCAACCCCAATTACTCCTCCTGTTGTTGATTTATTGACTTTATAAATAACATCTCTGGGTCCCTTACCAGATTTAGGTTTACCTCGAGAGTAGCACTAACACATGTCACAAATTTCCTGATAAGTTACTTGAGACACATCCCCATGACCCATGAGGTTAAGTAAATCTATGCATTTATCTCTAACTCCTTGCACAAAATTAATCTGAAGAATATTTGGATCCAATTTATTTTTCTTGGACCTTTGAAGATTATATTGAAATATTTCAACACAATATTGTAATATTTTCTCTTATCTTTGTTTCATCTTAAAAATATCTTCATGTAAATCTCTATCTTTACGATACGCCTCATATTTTTTAAGAAAACATTTACACATACCATCCCAATTTTTAATGGTATTACCCCCTAATCCCATAAACCAACTGAAAGATGCATATTCAAGAGTAGAAAGAAACAATTTGAGCTTTTGTGCATCATCAAAATAATCAAAACTATGACAAAGTACATCAAATTCAAAAATAAATGTATCAAGATCTTTAGTTACTATTACATGAAAATTTTGTAATGATGATGGTGGAATATTTTTCATTTGAATTGTCGTCTCAGGATCCAAAAAAGGGAACCCAAACTTTATCTTTTCTTCCACATTTGATGTTGCTTCTTGATCTTCCATGTTGTCTTCCAAACAATTTCAGATCTCGTAGATGTAACAGGGTGTTCTGGTCCTTCTACTGGATTTGGTTCAACTAATAATTCTAGTTCTTCTATTTGTCCACTAATTAATCCTTCTTGTATAGGATCAAATGGAAATAATACAACTTCCATAGTTTCACTTAATTTAGGATCTTATCACTTTGAACTTTCTTTTGCAATTTTCCTTTCACTTGAGGTCCCAATATTCTACTTGGTTGGCCTCCTCTTCTGAATCTACCTACCAATGGGTTAGCACATGAAGTGGCTCTTACTACACCATGATTTGGAGTGGATGGAATAATTCTTCATGTACCATGAAGAAATATTCCTCTAGGATCTCTAGGTCTATTCATGCATCCTAAATTAACATGATTTAAAGTTAGTGAAACATATACCTACAACAATTTTTTTTATTTTCTTTTGTAAAATTGCATCTTAATGTGTGTTTCCATATCTATTCATATATATATCTATTTCTTTGTATCTATTCATATATGCTTTCTAAATTAACACTATAAATATCCAAATTCTTTTTAGCACTTCCTTGACAATGACACAAAAAATGACAATTAATTTGTATATATTACTTTTGTTACAAAGGAAATAGATATAAACTTTGTTTCATTTAATCATCAACTCAGAGTTAGTGTGTACTTGTGAAATGCTATGCACAATATATGCATTTTAGATCATTTGTAGTATCCAATTAAGTAAAGCATGCCTATTTTATTTATAATTCAAACACATAAACTATTCTATTCTACTCAAGTTAAAAAAGGGTTATACTAGTTTAGAAAATAAAATAAATATTGAATTGACTCAAAACAATAACTTGCAATTCGATTTGCAATTAATGCATACTCAAACTTGAATCATAACCTACTAAAACTAGAAATGTTGTAGCTGCAGATTACAATTACATGCAAGGATAATTTTAAGGATGGAAATTTTATTGAAATGTAGAAACCTAGGCTAATCTTACTAGTCTTTAATATGGAAAATGGAAAATTTTTGGCGATAGTGTTGTAAAAATATTCAAATTTCTAAGGATTTTGTATAGTTACTATAAAATTTTGGCAATTTTTGAGGTAACATAATTTTATTCTATGGAATTTGGGCGAATATTTTTTAGAAAAAATGGAAATTGGCGAATTGTTTTTTGGGGAAAACCATGGAAAATTAGCCCATTTGTGAAATTTAGCTCCTAAAATCATCTATAATTTACATGCCTAAAATCCATATTTACGTTTTCCCGTAACAATATCATGTTTTGATTGGTTTGATTTATAATTCAAGAAATGAATGTTTAACTTGTAAATCTTAAAGTGAAATTCAAATCTTCACACCACAATCATTGATTGAAGAAAAATTTTAGAGTTTCATAACACATATTGAAAAAAAATAAATCATTGAATAGAGACAAACAAATTAATGAAAAAAAATCAATGTACCAGAACAAAGGGGCCCTGCCTCTTCTGGAACAAGATGTTGAAAAAAACTAGAAACTTATGAGATTAACTGAACACCAAAACTCATGTCAAAATATATTTTATTAAGATTTGAAAAAATGTATTAGAAACAATTCACTATCCACGCTATCATAATCATCATAACTAACTATATAATACCTTTACATATTGTGTTGTATTTATAAGTACAAAGTGTTTCACAAAGGAGAAAAATATCAAATCACAACATTTGAAAGTTTGTTACAATCTACAATTGAGCATCTGCGATCTGTTAGATCACAGGGCTTCTTGAACTTGCTAGTCCAGTGGCAATTGTGCCAATAGATTGCTATATGCCAGTAGATTGTTGGAACTTGTTGTTGAATCAACGCCAGTCTGAAACTTGAATCTGGTGTGCTAATTTGATGACTTGAAATATAGACTTGATATTCTGAGATAACCTCGCATTATGCATTTTCTTGACATTTGGAACATGCTACAACATCTACTCAAAACATTGAATGCCATCCACTTGTCATATATAACTAAATTGCATTGCGCTACTGGATGTTTCGTTGACTACTACAGGTTATCAAACATCTTGAAACATATAACATTCAATGGTTTATAAATGAGATTTTAATGTTACTTAAGCTATCAATAATTAAGAAAACATTTCCTTTTACCTTAATTCCTTCTGAGTGGATATACCTTGCATAAAATATGGAAAGAAATAGAGAAATGTTATCTTGGTAAAAAGGGTAAAGAAAAAATAGGTAAAAGGACTAGTTAACAGTAAAAAATGATGTCAAAATGGTGAACCAACATGAGTTTAACTCTATGGTCCAACTCCAAACATGCAAAGCTCGGGTTGAATAATCTTTCATTGAATGAATGGAATCAATCAAGAGAGATCGAGAGACAAATATTAAGTCCTACACCTATAAAATTAAGGTGAGCCGTGATGTTGAGTGAAGCTTTAAGGAATCAAAAAATTATATTATTTTGATGTTTGAATGAGCAAAGGGCTCCCTAATCACCAAGACTAGGGTAATGAGGAGTTGGGAAGATAAGGACTTCAAGTTGATAGATATCAGTGGCTAATTGTTGGCCCGTTCACCTAATCAAACTTCAAATCAATGCCATATATCAACTAGAAATTGATAGCCTTCATAACTTCATTTTATAAAGAGATATGATAAGACATGGCCTTTTGAATTATGAAATTTGGGAGATGAGACAAAAATACTTTGAATTAAACAAGCAACCTTATATATCAATATAAAGTGGGTGCAACCTCTAATATATATTGACGTCAATGATAATATGTATACATTGAACAATTTTGTGAATAGCCATGATACCACCATAATTTAATATTTTATTAGGCATTATCAATGAGTCAAACAATATATGATAAAAGCTTGACATCATTTCAAAAATAATTAAAAAATAATAAAATAAAATTGATATCAACTTATATAAATGTAATTGATAATTAAAAAATAATAAAATAAAAGGTATTTATGGAACTTTATCCAAAAAAAAATAATATATTATAATAATTAAGACATCAATTTCCTCATAAGCATGATATAGATCACTTTAACGAAGAACATTTAAACATAAAATATAATTAAACATCTAGCTAAGGTTACTCATATAAATGAAATTAACATTTAGCTAAGGTTAATAAGCATAAAAAGTAATGTCTGGAGTATTTTTATTATTTAGTAAAAGTATCTCGCTATAGACTTCTAACTATTAAAAGACATTAAATTATATTTTTAATTTGGCCATGAATCTAAGATTCACCACAAGCTCATTTTTTTTTGTTTCTGATTCTGAAATTTTTATATGAGGTACTCCTGCATGTACTTTGATACCTCTACAAATTTCACAGTCTGCAAATCAACATAAAATAAGTTATAGTAGAAATACCAAGCTGACTTGTTTGAAACATATTTTCAGGATTATTCGGGAACCCTAAATTCCACAGAGCATATCTCCAAAAATGTTGTGACTCAATGGATAAAATTTTAACCATAGATACTATGATCTCTTTTTCCCATCTCCTCCAAATTTCATGGTCCGAAACATCACATAACAAAAGTTATAGAAAATATGGCATACTCTCCTAAATTTTGTCATATTCTTGAGAGCTCACGTGTACGGCATGCCCCACATGGAATATTTTCTGTATGGATCTAAAAATGGTAGAAAACACACTAGAGACTGTAATATAACCAATACATTTGGTTGTACTGAATTTAGATCTAGTATGAATAAGTTATGATGTTTTTACCCGAAACACCTGTTTTAGACTAGTTTCAGGACTAGCCACAAACCCTATTTTCCATGGAGTGTAACTCCAAAAATAAAATGACCCACAAGCTAACATTTTTATCACAATTACTTGGATATGTTTTCTCAACAACCTCCATATTTCTCTATCTGATTCATTCTAGAAAAAAATTTATTACGAAAATGGTGAGATGACCAATAAATAACATACCTTAGAAAGCATCATCAAAGATCGTATCCTCCCTTGAATTTCAACCTTCCTTACTTCACCTTCCCTCTGAAATTATCCTTATATATCCTTTGGTTACCTTAGTCACTTGTAGATATTCAATATTCTCAATGGATACTAATGGGAGACCCTTGCTCTCTTATTTATACTCTCCAAGTAGCTTCCTATAGAAGTATCCACTTAACCACTTTGTCCACTTAGCCACTTTTTCCACTTAACCCACTTTGTTCACTTAGCCACTTTGTCCACTTAACCACTTTTTCCACTTAGCCACTTTGTCCACTTAACCTACATTTTCCAGTTAGCCACTTTGTCCACTTAACCACTTTATCCACAAATAGTAAACTCTTCAATTCTAGTTGCAACTAATTTATTTTTAATTGTTTTATTGTTGCAATCACTTAACCCATGACTAACCACTTTGGTTGGTCAACTTCTTCTAGGAGCTTCTAGAATAATTTGACTTATTTGACCTTCTAGAGGCTTCTATATAACTCATGAGGGTTCTCCAACTTCACATGGCCATAACTCTCTAACCACGAGGAGTTATGTGACGTTCCACATATCACCAGAAATGACATGACATATACTATCCATATGAAATAGTTTCTCCTACAAATTCACTGATATTCATTACATTATTCCTTAATAAAACTTGGGTTCCCTAACCACACTACTGGGATACCTCACCATTTGGACTTCACAAAGCATCTTCCCATGAGGGATTTCACCATAAGGGGACCACTTTGAGAACTTTATCCAAGAGCATATTCTCGTGAGGGATTTCACCATAAGGGGACCACTTTGGAATTTATCCATTTGGTTATTCCTATCAACCATGAAAAGACAATAATGACCAACCTTTACATCATCCTGTTTATACATCAATCCATGAAAATACATCACTATGACACCACTTGACATCTTTGACATCAACTACATCTATGATAACATAGGCCATCAATCGATACATCAATGATACTATGACAAGACATCAACTCTTCGACATCAATCATTTGACATCAATGACAACATAATGCAACACTTCAATGCCTACAAATAATAGCAGGAACGTATTCATAAAGTGGCCACTTTAGAAGCACCTCTCCTTTCCAGGTACAAGTCGATTTTTAAATTCTTTTATTTGAAGGTCAGATAGATGGGGATGCCCTATAAAAATGGTTAAATATGCTAGAAGGTTATTTCTCTGTTCACAATTTCTTCGATAGGGAAAATATCACCTTCGCACTCCTTAAGGATCTCCCCCATGTCAAACATTGATGGGAAACTTACTGGGAGCAAAGTTCCATAGAGGAGTCTGGAATATATCGGGGCCAAGCCCATTTGGGATTTTTTTGTGGATGCGGTCAAGGAACAATATTACCATGTTGGTAACTATGATGACCAATGCATGAGTAGGACCACATTATGGAAAGAGAGGGGCCAAAAATTGTTGGAGTTCACAAATAATTTCCATACCTTGCACACTAAACTAGGTATCAAAGACTCTGAGCGACATATGGTTCTGAAATACCTCAGGGCTCTGCATAGGTACATACCCAACATTCTCCCACTTGTTTTTTTTTCTTTTCATACAAAGGGTTATAGGATTACATAGCCAACAATCTAAGACATAAAATGCCCATAGATTCTCTACACCAAGAAAACTTCTCAATTCTCACAAATTTTGTTCATGAATCTGAAACATTCTACAATGTGTCCACCTTCATCAACAACACTTTCTAGTCTTCAACCATGTCTCTCACAAAGTGATACTGAACATCAATATGCTTTGTCATTGAAAGATAATTCAGGTTCTTTTCCAAGAATATTGCACTCTAAATGTCGCAATCTATCCTTATATCTTGTTGTATCAACCCAATACATGAACACAATCTTTGTAATAATATTGTTTCTTTGCTTGCATGAGTGGATTCCATGTATTCATATGTTGTAGTTGAGAGTGCCAGTACAACTTGTATTTTTCTCATCCAACTATCTACTCCTGCACAAACTGTCTAATCCTAGTCTTCCTTGGTAGCACAATCCATAACTAGTAGTGCTACACAAATACTTGAAAACCCTCTTTACTATTTTCCAACACTCCTTCCCTGGTTTTGACATATACCTACTCAAAACTCCAATTTATTCCAGAGACTTATACTGATACAAATCCACTAACTTATTCCATAAATCCTTGGTTGTAGCTTCCCATGACACCTTTAGTAATACTAAATCTCAGAGACACAACCAAATTTTGCTCTTTTCCTTCTGATCTAGCCTTTCCTAGTATTCTATTGATGTTCCTTTAGGTGGAGTGCCTAGACCCACAATGATCCACTGACCTTTTTCCACCAATAGATCTTCCATATTGAGCTTCCATAGCTCAAAAAAATTCCCATTAAATTTCGCGATCTCTATTTTCAAACTGCTCGCCATTTATTTTCACTTGAAGAATCAATATCGTAGAGCTCCCACTGTAACAAGGTTTATCACAGACTCAAGCCAAACCCTTGACCACAAAGGCATCCCCCTTAAGCCAATAATTGCTTTGATACCAAATGTAGATTTTAACCTTGTAAAATGAATTGTTGCAAATTGATCTTAATAAAATCATAAAAGATACAATGGCACACACACACAGATTATAAAAATATTTTACCCTATAAACCTAAATCGGGGAAACAAACAACTTGTTTAGAGTCACACCCCTAATTCTTTATTCATCATCCTCCTTCATTGTTTAAAATACAATATATATAGGATCCCACGAAATCCAAACACATAATCCATAATCCATTGACCTAGATTACTCAACAACCCTAATTCCTTAACTGGAATTAGAAAACCATCGGCAAAAACCATGTGCTAGAAAAATACCAAAAATGGATTCATAGAAAACCACTCTGAAACCATGTGCTAGAAAAATACCAAAAATGGATTCAAAAATTAATCCACCAATTATATATATATATATATATATATTGGGGCTCTTCCTTCTCGAACCTCTAATAGGATGGACCTTAACTCCCCACCTCTATCTCCCATATTAGTGTACATTACATGGGACTAATATTGTCAAAGAACATAACACATACCCAATAAATCATAGCTTGATCAATTTTTTCTATTGGTTGTAGGAATTCATCATCACTGCTTTCATTATCAATCCATTGTGAAATTTATGGGTCTATTGAAGGTTTTTCTAATGGGTACAAACTAAATTTTTTAACTGAATCTCCATGTGAAAATTTTATATCCCTAGATCTACAACAAATGAATGCATCAACAATAGCTAACCATGGTCTTCCTAGAATTACTAGGTAACCACCAAGATTAGAATTTGACTATAAAACCATAAAAATTGTGTGGTATTCCCATGAATCTAAGGAACAATTATATCTTCTAATACTCCTCCAAGTTTAATAGTAGATCTATCTTCTAATTGTAATATTGTAGGAGTCTGATGAAGATTAAGTAAATTCATTTTTCCATGGTTCCTTTATTCATTACATTAATTACAACTCCCAAGTCAATTGAAATATTTGTAATTGAGATATTGTTGATATGAATATTGATGCTAGGACATCAAGGATTTTAAATGTGGATGAACATGCACATATAAGATCTAGCTAGCAAACATGCATACACAGTTTGTAGATAAATGAGAAAATACTGAAACGAGAGAGCAAGAATCAAAGAATTTTGCATTAACCAAATGGATGAATGATAATTTACACATGAGCTACACTGTATAACTCAACTAATGCTCACTGGAGAAGAAGCCAATGCACCATAGTGGTGGTATAGAGTGATATGGACACACACCGGTAGTTACGAGAGTTAACTGCCACCTACCCTGAGTTAAATAGTCTCTCAGTCTTCAATTAACTGACTGAAACAGAGTAAAGTGAGGAGGAGATCAGGGAATCATGAGTAATGCACTAGTTTGGTGATAATCCCAAGGACAATGTGCATTAGTAGGTGATGATACCAATGTTGCATGGTGATGAAACCAATGTGGCATTAAGACTCCACTCAACTGATCAAACTGAAGTGTGAACTGAAGAGAATATTCTCCTATAATGTAGGAAAAGGAATATTCTCCCTAAACTATAGGAGACTGAATAATGACTAATAAACATAGGGAAAACCTTACAAAAAAAAATCCTAGGTGTGTGTGAAGTATTTCCAACACCCCCCATGAACATCACTATGGTGAAAGTAAAGAGAGAAAACCTCATGGGAAACCCCCTTCCGCAAAGTACAATCTATGTAAAAAAAGAATTGACAGTTGTTTGGCAATTGTGTCCTTCACTCCAAGACGACTACGCAGAGAATGGAAATTTTTCTTAGTGAAGGTCTTAGTGAAGATGTATGTAGTATGTTCTATTGAAGGAAAGAACTATAGGTTGATTATACCCTCTTGTATTAAGTCCTTTATGTAGTGCATGTGGATCTCAATGTGCTTCATCCACTACCTCTGAACTAGATCTCTGCAGAACTTCAGAGTGCTCTAGTTGTCACACTAGATGATGATCGACTGATGAAATTGAATTCCCAACTCAGTGAGAAAATGTTGTAGCCACATATCCTGAATGATTATGTTAACTACCCCTATGTACTATGCCTCTGTGGAAGATAGAGCAATAGAAACATGCTTCTTGGTCGACCAACAGATGGGACCAAAACCCAGACTGAGTGAGTAACCAGATGTGGACTTGTGATCAATGTTATTGCCAACTTAGTCAGAATCAGTGAACCCGATGAGGTCCAATGTACAATGTGTTTCATAATGAATCCCAAAGGTGATGGTACCATGTACATGTCAAAGGATATGCTTTTCAACCTTCCAATGTAGCTCATCCATCTCTTGCATGAACTTGGAGACTGCTCCAACTACATAAGAGAGGTCTGTTCTGGAGTGTGTGAGATACAACAATCTCCCCACTAGTTGTATGTACAGTATGCTTTCCACCATTGGAGTGTTCCCTCCATCCTCAAGTCTGAATCCTACTAGGAAGAGAGTCAGAAAAGACTTGCAGTCTGTCATGTGAAATATCTCGAGGAGATCTCGTGCATACTTGGCCTAAGATAGTTTGATGCTTGATGCATCCTGACTGATATCGATACCAAGGAAGAAATGTAATGGACCCATGTCCATCATCAAGAAACTATCATGAAAAATCCTCTTGACTACAACAATCGTTGAAGTCGAGCAAACGATGATCAACAAATCATCAACATACATAACTAGGAGTAGAAAAGAATTAGTCGTCATGAGCATGTAAATGTTTAGGTCTGACTTACAACGTACAAAGATATGTGACAGCAGGTAGGACTCCATATTGGCATACCATTCCCTCAAGGCCTACTTGAGGCCATAAAGAGAATTCTTTAGTTGACAGACCAAAGATGAATCTTGTAGGAAGCCTTGAGGTTGCTCCATGTAGATCTCCTCATATTGATATCCATGAAGAAATGCATTTTTCACATCCATCTGATGGACTTCCCATCCCTTGGCTTCCTCAATGGAAAGCGATAAATGTATGGAATCCATCTTCGCTACTAGAGAGAATATCTCATCATAGTCAATGTCGTGCACCTACTTAAAGCCTTTGGAAACTAGCGTGGCTTTGTATATGCTAACCTTTCCATCTGCTATGCTCTTGGTCCTGTAGACCCATCTACACTTGAAAAGTTTCCTTCTTGCAGGAAGGGGAACCAAATCGCAAGTCTAGTTCTCGAGGAGAGATTTGTACTCATCCTGCATGGAGGATTCCCAAAAGGGATTTTCGACAGCCTCTCCATAGGATTATGGATCTAAATAATGAACCAAGAAAACATGAATGGGTGGCATCGGTTCATTGGAAGTGAGTGCAAGAGGAGGCTTATCGAAATCATATTGCGTCCTCCTAGTATCAGCTGGATCCTTAGCAATACCTCCTACATCCTAAAGAGTAATATTGGCCCACTTGGGCCTCGTCTCTGGCTCTACATATGCATATGCACGCACTGACTCTGCATCTTACTTTACTACTCTGTATTTGAATCATGAATGGGTGGCATCGGTTCAGTGGAAGTGATTGCAAGAGGAGGCTTCTCGAAATCAGATCATGTCGTCCTGGTATCAGCTGGATCCCCAACAAGACCTCCTGCATCATGAAGAGTATTCTTTGCCCACTTGGGCTTCGGCTTTGGCTTTGCATTTGCATCTGCATGCACTGACTCTCTATCTGACTTTACTACTCTGTATTTGAATCCTCTGAATCAAAACTCTCATCTGAAGAAGAGTCGGCATGTGCATGCTCATCATCTATGACAAGTGGAAGAACAAAAGTGTCTGGATGTGGCTGATAAGGTACATGCGAGATACTTTCCTTGAATCGGACATGATGCTCAATGATGAGTTGGTCCATGGATAGATCAATGAGTCTGTAACCCTTCACACCGTTAGGGTATCCAATAAAAATACACTATGTACTCCATGGATCAAGTGTCTTCCTCTTCTCAGAGGTAATCCCAACCCATGTATGAGAACCGAATATACGAAAGTGGGTCACTTCCAGTTTGAGGCCACTTCAAGCCTCTAAGGGGGTTTTATCCTTAACATATATATGGGGAAATATGTTTTGGATGTAGGTTGCATAATTAAGTGCTACAATCCTGTTGAGTAAAAGATATGAAATGATCTTACTCAAGCATTTTTAGATTCTTCTTGGCTAAATCAAAATAGATGGGAATCTCACCCTATTTTTATAGCCAACAAAAATAACATCCTAACTCACAAGTATTAATTATAAGTGCTTAGGCTAGTCTTTTATCAATAAAAATCTTGCTGGAAATTTACTTTTTATGCAATTTTCTGAATATAACAGTTGTTGAAATAAATGTAGAGACAAAAGTAAATACACCAAGATGATAATCAAGACAGATGATACATAAAGAAATCATTTATTTCATTCCAATTCACCAAAGAGTCACTCTACAAAATCGCATGCAGAAATTTAGGACCAAAGTCAAACTTAGAGATCCCCGATGGAACATACAAAAGGACCTCTGACAGAAAATCAAAACTGAACTCTAAAAAGTTGGATCAACTTACCATAGATTGTTGCCCACTCGACTTTGCACAATTTATTTTGTCAGTCATGAAAACTAATTCAAAAACAGACAAGTCTACATAGACTATCAAAGATAGATCAACACCTCTGAAAAACAAGTGTCTGAATGATGTAATTCAGCCTTGAATCTTTTTTTCTACAATAAGACCCTGCTATCATAAAAAATAATTAGGCTTCGATAAATTAAGGAATAAATGAAAAATGAATTATCTCAACATAAAATCAAAGAGAAAACCTTAGTATGCTTCTCCTTCTATCCTCCTCTTGTTCCTCCCTTTCTTTTTGCCTTTAAGAAAATCAAAATTGGTTGAGGTAGTTGAACAACCTCATTAGTTAAGTTAATTANAATAGGGGTTATAAATAAATAATAACTAGTAGGTGGGACCCCTTGTGACTCCCTTTAGCTCATAACAATCATAACATAACTAGTTAGTTAAGAAAAACACACCTCCTTGTGACTCCCATCAACATATTCACATTTGACAATTTAGCTCATGATATTTGAAATTATTTTCAAAAAATATTACTCATATATCCAAAATAAAACATGTTGTCCAAAAATTCCTGAAGTCAACTGTCATCAGCAATAGATAAAATAAAAACTCAAAAGCCATATTTCCCACTTTGCAATGCAATCTTTCCTTCATTGTTGTTGTCACCTTTCGATTTTCCTGAATTTGCCTTTGGCTGCGTTGAGCCCTTAGGCCTAATATCGTTGATCATGTGGGAACAATCGTCCCTCAAATGCATCCAGGAAGACACGGGTTTGTCAGAGCCATTGGAGGGTGAGGAAGGGGCAGTAGTGGTTTTTCCTTAGTTCAGGGCTTGATGGGCCTCAATTTTCAATCTCTTGTTAGCATGGGAGGACTGCACTGGTGAGTGGTCAGGGGCATCTTGGACAATCTGATTGTTAGGCGGGGGAGCAAGCAAAGACAAATTGGGCCAGCCATGATGTTGGGAGACTTCCGGGTGGACAATCCCTTGCCATCCGTCATTTTCAGGAAACTCGGGTTGTAATGAGACATGAGGGGGCACATGAATACCGGGGGCTTGCAGAACTTGGAAGAGAGGCCTTTTAGGCCTAGGTTGGACCCCTCCTTGCCCAATCCAATTGAAAAATCCAGCCTGAAACAATTGGCCTAACTCTTGTGAGTCAACATCAAAATGTATGGAGAACCTTGGCCTTCTTGCACCTTTGTTCCAATTACCTATCCCTTTGTTTCCTCTGCCATGTCTACCTTGGCTGAAAAAATGCATCCATGCATGCATGATTTATTAGAAAATAGTCTTTTAAATAAACATACATGACAACTTTTCAAAAATAGGAAATAGATTTTGGCTCAGCAACGTATCAGACTCATGCAATCCAATCCATACAAACTGTTAAATTGTTTTTCAATGAGCAAGGGGTGAACAAAGGGCTTTGGGATATGCGAGGGGTTTGTATTGATATAAACATGATATAATGAGGGAGAAAAGAACACGGTTACTGCTCAATGACAACAACAATCAACTGTAATGCAACCAAAGAAAACATTCACTGTAATCCAACCAAGACAATGTAACTTCCAACTGCTTCAACCTAGAAATTTTCTTGACTGTAATCAATTTTATAACAAGGAGTGGAAAATGAATGTGGGAAGGTGAGGGGGTTGTAATTAGCAAAAAGCTAAATAATGGTAGGGAAAGAGAACGATTATTGTTAATAAAATTAATCTAGTGATCCATAAACCATTATGTAAAAGGAGTCACCTCAACCAAATGACTAGTGAGACCCAAAAACAATTATTGTGTAAAGTTCAAACAATTATGTGCATCAAATTGCCCACTGCAATCAAATATTTAACACAGTGCCATCAAACAAGATAGTGTGCAATCCAAAACGATATGTAAGGGAGTTATGTTCCTTTTATTTATCCAATTAACATCTTATAAAAATTCTCAAATGTATAAACAGTAACCATTTCCACTTTGTTCATCATCAAAATCAACCACTGCCCACACATTACTTCAATCATCAAATACAACTTAAAAGTTGTGTTTCAAAAACACAATGAAATTATATTGTCACTGCACCTGTGTCTGTCGTTGTTAAAATGCATGACATTCGTTTAACATACATAGTGGACAGTCAACCCAATAATTCATATTTAAATTGCAAAAACCCTAACTCGCCATTTAAACAAATAGACAACAACCATTACTCCAACTCATTCTATGTTGTAGAAAACACAAAAAAAATCAATCAACGCAAGTGTAATTTTGTGACTGTACAAGCCCAATTTCCTTCAACTCTAAATAATAAAAATGTTGGGCTATCCATCCAATTCAACGAGGTAGTCAACAGTATACCCGACCTCATAATACACATAATCGAATTGCAACAAAGCCATGTTTTAAAACCCTATGGCTATCTCTGAGTGCGCAACCCAAAAAATATCCATAGCATACACAGTGGGAAACCATACCATAACATCGTGATGCAACATTCCCATTTGAAAATTTTAAACACGCAATCACAGTGTCATTAAATCAACCTATCGTGTCGAGTTATTAATCCACTACAAAGAGGTAGCAACAATATTGCTCAAATTAATGAAACTGCAACCAAACCCTACTGTGTAAAAATGTGTGTCCATTCTTGACAATGCAATCACATCTAGTTGTATGACATAGTGGATGGAAATGCTACAAGAACCCTTATTTCAATAATCACTTGGCTATTAAAACAAACAGTTATAGTAAACATTGATTCATTTTTATAGGAATACCACTCATACCAACGCATCAAGCGCGAAGCATTATTGTGCATTGATCAATTAAAACAGTTTTGGGTTATCCATTCAATAAACACAAGAGGCAACAACTGTGTATTTGATCTAACAACTCATTCCAATTAACCATGTTGAGCTTATCCACCCAATAATAACAATTTCAGTGACTAGATGCCAAAATCAACATCATTGTCATAACCAACTTGGTCGATTCGGAAATCAACTATGTCGACAATACATACCAATCTATAACAACCAATAGTGAATCCGATAAGCCACAACGGTCTTCTCTATCAACCCTCGGACTTTAGGAGTTAAGTGTTTTCTCTGTGGCCAACACAGGGAGACTAAAGTCGAAACCTTCGAGACCAACGACGCATACACATAAAACACCACAATTTACTTTGTGGGCAGGGTGACGAATCCCGCGATAGGAGAGGCTATAATAGAAGAGAAAGGCTCCAAGTTGGCCCAGTAATGATACTTAGCACACGCGGAGTATAACTCTCATGGCTCTCCAGCCAACCAACTACAATGCTAAGGTGCAAACAGGGTTGAGAAGAACCAATATAACCCATTGTGTGACCATATAATAGCGACAACAACCCAATGCTCATGTGAACAAAGCGCAGTGACACAAAGCGCTTTCAACCATTAAACCCTATAAAAACCAAAGACTAGGTAAGGTGATATGAAACGTGTGAATACAACCGACCACTTAAGACCAAACGAAACCCTCCAACTAAACCAGCAAGGACGAAAGAGAGCCCTTATGGCTGCTAACACTCAGGATGACCCAATACACTATAACTTCAGACATTATCACAGAGAAAACCACCAACATTTCATTCCAAAAATCACAATTTTACATAGTTGCAATACTTAATGAAAGCACAACCCATGCATTTGAGCCAAAATCCATTTCATAACAGAGCAGACTCATGGATGGCCAAAAAATGACATACCTGTAATCCAAGCACTTTAAACGCGAGTTGGTCAAGCGGTTCCTCTCTACTAAGAAATCGAAGCATAACCACAACAAAAAAGTTGAACAATAGTTCGATTAGGGTGGCGGTCAGCAAAGGAGTAAGGGTGACATGCAGTAAATGCATGTTGCCTCCATTCACAGTCCATTAACTCCTTAGTACATGCCAACAAGCTTTCCATTAACACAATTAATCAAACCATGTATCAAAACCATCACCCATTAAAAGACAATAGCATGACCATATCACATTTCTAACTTATGCCATAACATAAATCAACCATGTTCCATATAACTCAATCAAATCACATAACCATTAACTTGCTAGCTAGGATTTAACCATAATCATTTTAATCTTTCATGCATGTAGTATAGTATATTTGCAAAGTTAGATCCCTTTTCCTTTTGCATTTGTTATAGTGTTTTTTCCCTTTTCCAACTGCCTTTTATGTATTGTTACTAACATGTCAGTTGTGCAGGTGTCCCAAGAATAGACAACAATGGTATCAATGAATAGCATAGGCCATAGTAACATAAAAAACCAATACTTCATAAGCCCAATCCATAGCCAATAAAAACAAGATCTCATCAACCAAGTAAGCAGTGTCGAACATCATCACAAGCATCAAATATGAACCATATCTGATCTCCAATCTACAAGGGGGTCCCACCTACTACTATTATTTATTTTTATAATAATAGGCCTTAGAAACACTTTGTAGGAAAAACTCCGTTGCGATTTTAATCATCAACAAACTGGCGACTCCACAGGAAAATTTGTTTTCAACAGATTTAGAACTCAAAACTCATAGTTTTGCAAACTAAGAACAGCAGGTCATGAAGGTATAACCATGAATATTATGCAACAGGGGGAAGTGAGCAGATTAAATGGAAAGATGACCGGGACTTTGGGAATAATTCATGAAAAGTGTTAAGTATGAGGGGTTTTACCACTGTATGCATAATCATTCAACCAGAATCTTCTCTTAACTTCAAGGAGAAATTTTTTTTAGACTTGATCTTAAAATCTCAATGGATGAAGAAATGGGAAGGAGAAGAGGGAGATAACCAAGTCTTTACAAGACAACAGTGCAAATATATAACAATTTCAAGGGTCCTTTAGAGGAGACATCATATCAGCTGTGTAAGCTTGATTGTTATTGGCTAACAATGCTTTGCAAGAGTGTCACTATGGCAGAATTGATCCAACATCCTATCTTAACCGAATTAACTAAAAGATGATAGGAAACACAATCATAACAGAAATTAAAATGCAAAAATTAAAAAAACAGCAATAAAAAACAAAATGAAGAAGACAACAAGAAAAGTTTTAACTCAGAAATCTGAAGTCAAACTACAGTAAAGTGGAAAAAGAAGCACAAAAAATAAAAGCAGATCTAGGCTACTAGTATACAGAAAATCCAGACAGCATTAGAACTTTTCACGTTGGTCCCTCACAATATTTCAAGTGAGGGTTGTTAGCGTTGTAGGAAAACAATTGCTTATGTAAGTCCTTTAAAATGTAAGAGTTAGTGTCCAAGACAAAATCAATCTAGAAAGGACCCAACACTTGGAATTTTGAGGAAGATATTCTAGAGGAAGATATTTCTAGAAGTGGAAGCTTCTATTAGGTCTTCTTACATTGACTTCTTCTTCTTTATTTATTAGGCCTTATTAACTAATGTCGATCTTTATTAAATAGAAAACATATCCCACTAACTAATGACCCATGGAGAGGAGTTAGGATCAAATCCTAATAGAGAGACTGCATCATGTAGAGACCTCATCCCTGATTTATTTCCTGACAATATGAATCTATTGTTGTGAATATCTTCTACAGGCTTAGGTGACTTTACAACCTAGATGATATAATTAAGCTTTAAGTTATGTTGAGTGGGTGTACCAAGTTTTATAATCCTGTCCCATCTTTTCATGTGAATTTTCTATTATACATCACATGTTTGATCTCCCTGGGATTGGAATATGACAACTTTTAGGAATCATTTCTTGTATTGTTTGAGGGTTAGGGAGATGCTTCGTTCACTCTCATCCCACTTGGTTGTACAATGTACCCTATATCAGGATTCAATATGATTAAATAGTTTTGGTCATCTCAAGAGATAAATTTTCATTTCAAATTTTGAAGTTACTGATAGCTTCCTAACCAAGTCTCTCGTTATCTTGAGGGGCCTCTTGAATGCATTGTATCCTCTATTTGATACTGATACAATATTGACAAAAAATTTATATGGGATTGATATGGTGCCACATATGTGTGCATATCTTGGATATGGCTTCCTAGGATACATATCGGATTTGGTTGGTGTGGGTCTCAATCCATATGCATAAAAAAATATCCCTATCCCATGTTTCATGGGACAAATTTGTCCCTCACGACTGTTTTAAATTGTATATACTTATTTAATTTTAAAGTCTAAAATGGTAAGGTTCTAAATGTGTGAAGTTTGAAAGTTATTTTTTATTAAAATAATTTTTAAAATTTTTAATTTGAAGTGATAAAATTCTAATATATTTGTTTATTTAGTCTATTGGGAAGTGGTCTAGTGTTTGAGACAGGAATTCCCATGTTAGTGACCCATGTTCAAACCCAAATGGGCATAAAGTATCGGATATTAAGTTGATGATAAAGGTTGAGGGTGTTTCATATCCAATAAGCATTCGCTACTCAAAAAAATGTTTAAATGCATAATGGGACTAATGGTTAAGAACATGTGTTTCCTCCTTGGAGGTCACATGTCTGAATTCATAGGGGGGTAGGGAAATTCAAATTAAAATTATAAAACTATCTTTATTAATAAGTATACATTTTTGAAACTTAAAAAAAAAAAAACAAATGTAGGGGCAAACTTTGGCCCTTGAAAAATGGGATTGGACTTATTTTTTGTGGATATGTATTAGGATCCATATCCACTAATATATAAAACCAAAGAACATGGTCATGTTATTTCATCTTGAAAACCCATTACATCATGCCAGAAGGATACATAATCTGACATTGTTGTAGAAATTTATATTTTCGGCACACTAGTTCAATGGGAGTAACACTAGTTCAGTGGGAGTTAATTGTCTAGTTCTATTTTAGACTTTCTAATCTTAGACCATCACTATTATGCATGTATTCCTAATTATAAGATGTCATTTCCTATATGAGTTAAGATCACTCACTCATTGATTAGATCATAATATACATTGATTCCCATTCTTCATTATGTATCTCTCTTCCTTTTCTTGATAATATTTGTTTGTGCATGCTTTATCTAGATCTCCTGTGAATTTTTCCATGAAACACTGACATGGTATCAGAGCTATGATGCTTGGAGCAAGCCAGACAAGCCAAAGAATAAGGAAAATTAGAGTTTCGATGAGCTAAATCCGTGGTCGTACATTTCAACAGTGATTTCTCCCAAAATATTATGTTTTTTAGGAAACAACCTCCTTGGGAAGTAAATCGACCCATTCTGCAAGTGGGTTTTCAACCGTTTGGCGAGATTCCTGACCGTTTTCTCAGAAAGTAAGCCGCAAGATAGCCTCCTGAAACTGATACGAATCTGTAGTCATACCTTTCTACAATGATTGCTCCCAAAATATTAAGTTTTTGAGGAAACGACTCATGTGAGAAGTAAATCGACCCATTCGGCAAGTGGGTTTTCAACCGTTTGGCGAGATTCCTTACTGTTTGATCAGAAAGTAAGTCAGAAGATCATCTCTTGAAACTGATACGAATTTTCACTTAAAGTGCCCTTTCTGTTGTGATTTCTTAATTTTTCACTTGCATACTGAGAGTAAATTTTTAGGGGTTCTTAGAAACAGTGGGAGAGATGGATAGGACAACTATTATACAGTCAAACTTGGTGAAAATCCTCACACTATAAAATTATTTTTATTGGAAGCCCAAGGCATAATTCCAATTCAGAAGGAAAGGACTGTATAATTTGACGATGGCGACAGAAACAAAACCTACATCAACGATTGAGAGGATGAGATGGGTGAACTGTAAGGATGAGGTCACAGGACTACTTCTTGAGTTAATCTCCACTGATCTATGGTTTCATGTTGCCGCATGCAAGACTCCAAACAAGATCTGGACCACCTTGGAAGGACTCTTTGGAAAGCAGGATGAGATGTGAGATCATATGCTTGAGGTAGAGATGAATACGTTAGACCCTAAAATTTTTGATAATATACAGGATTTATTTACTAAATTTAAATCTTTGATTTTGAGCTTGGGTGAATGTGGTATTGAAAAGTCTACACAAGAGAAACAACTTATTCTAACAATCTTGACCAAGCTAGGACCAGAATACGTTGT
>SNQJ01S0159534.1:3997-14257 GCA_010110895.2 Picea sitchensis | reverse complement strand
TTCTCCAAGGGAGTATGTGAGGGATGTGTTCTCGGAAAACACCCTCAAGAGAAATTCGACAAAGGAAAGTCTCAACGAGCTTCCACACCTTTAGATATGATCCACATTGACCTTATGGGTCCTTTTCCGCATCCATCCATCAACAAAGAGAGGTTTGTTCTCATTTTTGTTGATGATTTCTCACGTTTTACATGGATCTACTTTCTTATGCAAAATTCCTCTGAACTGATAACGGGGGAGAATATGTAAATCATGAGATTCGTAATATTTTTCATGAGGTAGGGATTCAGTTGCAGCACACAGTTCCCTATACTTCGCAGCAAAAAGAAGTTGCCAAGCAGAAAAATAGATCTCTAAAGGAGATGGCATCTTGCATGCTGCATGCAAAGTCACTACCACAAAGACTATGGGCCGATGCACTTAATTGTGCAACATACATACAAAACAAATCTCTCCATAGATCCGTCAAGGATAAGACCCCCTACGAGGCTTGGAGAGGCCTCATACCGGAAGTGACCCACTTTCGCATTTTTGGTTCACGTGCATGAGCCCATATTCCCTTTGAAAAGAGGAAGGCACTTGATCCATAGAGCATTGAGTGCATTTTTGTTGGATACCCCGACGGTGTGAAGGGATATAGGCTTATTAATATTTCCTTGGACCAACTCATCATTGAGCATAGTGTCCAATTCAAGGAAAGTGCCTCGCATGTACCTCAACAACCGCATGTAGACACCTTCACTCTTCCACCTGTCCGAGATGATGAGCATTAACATGCCGACTCTTCTTTAGAAGAGAATTCTGATTCATAGGACTCAGATGATTCAGATTCAGAGTCAATACAGTCAAATGCAAAGTCAGAGAATCCAGATGTAGTTGTAGAGCCAGAGCAGAGGCCCAAGTGGGTACATACTACTCTTCAGGATGCAGGGGATCTCGTTGGTGATCTAGTTGATACTAGGAGGACTCAATCTGATTTCGAGGAGTCTATTGTTGCACTCACTACCACTGAACCATTTCCCTCTGGGTATTTTTTCTTGGTTCAGTATTCATATCCATGGTCTTATGGCGAGGCTGCTAGAAATTCATTTTGGGAATCCGCCATGCAGGAGGAGTACAACTTCCTCCTCGAGAACCAGACTTGGGATCTGGGTCCCCTTCCTTCTGGGAGGAAACTAGTCAGATGTAGATGGGTCTACAGGACCAAGAGGGTAGCAGATGGACAAATTAGCATATACAAATAGAGGCTTGTTGCCAAAGGATTTCAATAGGTTCATGGTATTGACAGTGATGAGACCTTCGCTCCAGTAGAAAAAATGGATTCCATATGATTGGCACTTTCCATTGCGGAAACCAAAGGATGGTAAGTCCATGAGATGGACGTGAAGAATGAATTTCTTCACGGTGATCTCTCTGAGGAGATCTACATGGAGAAGCCCCAGGAATTTATGCATGAATCATCTTTGGTCTTTCGACTGAAGAAGTCCCTTTATGGCCTCAAGCAAGATCTGAGGGCATGGTATGCAAAGATGGGCTCCTACCCGCTGTCACAGAACTTTGTATGTTGTAAATCAAACCCAAATGTCTACATGCTCAGGATGACTGATTCACTTCTACTTTTAGTTCTATATGTCGATGATTTTCTGATCACCGAGTGCTCGACTTCAACGATTGCTGTAGTCAAGAGGATTCTACATGACATGTTTTTGATGACAGACATGGGTCCACTACACTTCTTCCATGGGCTTGAGATTAGTCAGGATGCATCAGGCTTCAAACTATCTCAGGCCAAGTATGCATGAGATCTCCTTGAGATATTTCACATGACAGACTGCAAGTCTGCTGCGACTCCTTTCCTATCAGGATTCAAACTTGAGGATGGCGGGAAGACTCCACTAGTTGACAACACACTGTACAGAAAACTAGTGGGGAGATTGTTGAATCTCACAAATTCCAGACCAGACCTCTCATATGTAGTTGGCGCACTTTCCAACTTCATGCAGGAGGCACATGAGCTACATTGGAAAGCTGCAAAGCATATCCTTCGATATGTATAGGGCACCATCACATTTGGGATTCATTATGAAGCATACTCTACATCATATCTCATCGGGTTTACTGATTCAGACTGGGCTGGCGATAACACTGATCGCAAGTCCACATATGGTACTCACTCAGTCTTGGTTATGAGCCTATCTGTTGGTTGAGCAAGAAGCAAGCTACAATTTCTCTATCTTCAGCCAAGGCAGAGTACATAGGGGTAGTTAACATAACAATTCAGGATATGTGGCTACAACATTTTCTCACTAAGTTGGGAATTTAGTTTCATCGGTCGATCGTCATCTAGTGTGACAATCAGAGCACTCTGAAGTTCTGCACAGATCCATTTCAAAGGCAGCAGATGAAGCACATCGAGATCCACATGCACTACATCCAGGACTTAGTACATGAGGGTATCATCGACTTACAGTTCTATCCTTCAGCAGAACAGACAACATGCATCTTCACCAAGACCTTCACTGAGCAGAAGTTCCATTCTCTGCGAAGTCGTCTTGGAGTGAAGGATAGAGTTGCCTAACAATTGTAGTTCTTATTTTTACATACATTGTACCTTGAGGGGGGGTTTTTCCCATGAGGTTTTCCCTCTTTCCTCACTTTATTTTCAGTGTATATTTTGTATTTGGGTACCTAACATGGCCTCATTGCCATGACCCATTCTTTATTTTCACCATAGTGATGTTCGGGGGGGGTGTTGGAGTTACTTAACACACACATAGGATTTATTTTTCCTAAGGTTTTTCCTTATTTATTAGTCATAATTAGTCATTATCCAATCTCCTATATTTTATGGGAGGATATTTTGCCTGGAGAATATTCTCTTTCAGTTGACACTTCAATTTGACTAGTTGAGTTGAGTTTAGATGTTGCATTGGTTTTGTCACCATGCAACATTGGGATCATCGCCATGATAATTCAAACTTGCCTTGGTATCATCACCAGACTGGTGCATTACCCTTGATTCCCTGAGTTAACTCCTCACTACTCTCTGTTCATTTAGTTAACTGAAGACCAGTTGACTAGTTAACTCAACTAGGTGGCAATTCACTCCTGTAACTGCCTGAGAGACTAGACTAGGTGGAAGTTCACTCTCGTAATTGCTTGAGAGACTAGACAAGGTGGAAGTTCACTCCTGTAACTACTAGTGTGTGTCTATATCACTCTATATCACCACTATGGCACATTGTTTCTCCTACAGTGCACACTCATTGAGTTATACAGAGTATATCATATGTAAATTATTCATTATTCAGAACGGTTAATGAGAATTCTTTCATTCATTCTCTCCTTCTTGTTCTTTCTCAAATTATCTCTACAAATGTGTGTATTATTGTTTAGCTATATCTATTCTATGCAATTTCAACACATTTACATCCAATTATTATCTTCTTATTCAATTCTAAGTTTTGAGCAACAAGTTATAGCCATTTGAAAATTACCCATTTGTTTTTTTATACACTTTTTAACCAGGTGTAATTTCAGCCCTGTTCTTGCATCCCTACACTAACTCATTTGGGATTTTAACATGATATTAATTGGGTTTCTTCATGAACCCATTTTGAACAATATTTCCAAGTTTCACCTTCATTTGATCTCTAGGATGCTAGTTACAACATGATGAAGTTTTGTCTGATTTCCTCTTTTAGCACTAAATGCTACATGAATCTTCTACCTCTTCTTTTACACTTTTGCGTATTCAAATTCCCAATATAACTCCATATATGTATTATATGGTTTGATATATTTCTATTTATTACTCTTGTGCCCAAAAATAACTTCCGAGAAGGAATTTATGGCCCTTGGAATAAACTGGTACGTAAAAATTACCTTGCATTGCTTGGCCTGTAACTTCCTCATACAAGCTCCATTTCACGAACCATTTAACTTGTTGGAAATATATATTCAAGCTATTTCATTTAAGATATAGATACTGTATGTGGTTCCTACGACACTTACAGTCTTGAAAATTAGAATCTCTAAAAGAACTGTCTAGACCTTCAAAAATGACCTGCAAATTGCTATAAATTTCTAAGAAAAATGACTAATTTTTGCTGATTTGGTGACTAATATAAAGTTCTGGGTCCACCTGGAACCTTGAAGTGATTCCATGTAATCCTACTAGACTTCCTCAACCTACCTTTTTATCCTTCTCTCTCTTCTTTCTATCTTTTTCCTTTACATTGGCCTTCAATTTAAATAAAATATTCATATTTTATGGGTCCCACTTGTGCAGTTGGCGTATCTATGAAACCGGATGGGACAATGGTCCCACTTTGTCTGTCAAAATTCCACATGGCACCTCATTATTGGTCATGAGGATGGGTGGGTCCTATCCCTCACCTTTTTCCTTGGCACACACGAACTTGCATGTATCCCAGATCCTACGATCGAGATTGAGCAAGATCAACGATGGAGAGGCCATGTCATATCCCAAAAGTGTCTGAGGTTTAAAAACTCCTTGGGTGAAAAAAAAGTGTCTTTGTTCTACATCTCATGATCTTAGTGGTGTCGCATGGTACAAGGGCCAAAATCCAAAACCTTTTTGCCCCCATGCGACAGTGGTTTATGGTAACAATTAAACCACCTTGCACACATAGCTCCCATGTCATCTTCCACCATGCCACCCAATGCCACTATGGACCTACCACCATGTAAGTACGTGTCACCTCTTCCACATCACCACCACATAACCGACACTTCATCTCCACGTCATGTACAAAAAAAACCCATTTTTTTACAAATTTTGAATTTTTCCAGAATTGCATAAATTTCAAATTTCTACTCGAGACGTCATGGAAATATGAAATTAATCTTACTGTGGCCAATTTCATCCATGAAAACAACCAATTACATCCATGCACGACTGATGGGCATTTCTAGGCATGAATTTAACTCGAATTCACTCAGAAATTTGAGATTTTTTCCCCAATTTCACCATGGCTTCACTGTCACTTCAAAATTCATAATTCAACCAATTCTAGGCCTGAAAATACCCAAACTAATATTAAAATTGGGGATTTTTAATAATTGGGTTCAATTCCTTCAAATTCCTCATGAATTTCTTCCAATTTCATGGAAACAATTTTAAGAAACATGTTGCAAACACCCTCTGAAATTTAATTTCTGCAATCTCAGCTTCTGCGTGTTGTCCAACAACCCATGTAGGCTTAGTATTGAACCCGTGGTTTTGATAATACAATGTAGCATCCATTATTGAGCTTGTGGCTATGATACTACAATGTAGCATCCCCATCCCCAAGCTGGGCCTTGCCACACAAAATTTATTTTCCAAGTCTGATACCATTTAATTAATAACATGCTTTGCATATGCAACAAATATGCAATTCAAAGAGCATACAATTCATGCATAAACATATACATTTAAAGAATACAAAATTAACAATAATGTAACATATTACTCAATAGAATAATACACACAATAAATAGCATGTAAACATATAAAAATGCACTTATCTTTTAATGGTAAATCACCAACTGCATGCAAATCACACTTTCCTGCCAAGCATAGACTAAGCTACTCATAAACTCTCAACAGATTCACCCCTGAGCTAGGGCTAGAAAATCCACCAGGGAAGGCTTCCTAAACCATACTAAGGTCTAATAACATCATAGAAGTTCTTAGAATAAGGTGCCAACTCTAGCAATCAACATACTTCCTCTCATTCCCCACAATCTGTCCCACCCCTAGGAAGTGTGCCTTCTTTTGCTCAACAATCCTTCGACTGCCATGTTTTCCTTTCGGGGCTTAACGACAGGTGGAATAGGAAGTCTCAGAGCTCTATAGCTACAACCTGAGTGGGGAAACAATTCCCAACATTTCTCTCACCTGGAGAAAATTCTCTTGGGTCTGACAACCCACTTCTTCATAATGCACACAGACCTAGCAACCTATTTCTTCAACTCAAATTACCAAGGTTTGCTAGTTACAATCAACTCCAAAATATTTCCAAATAAGGTATGGCTAATGGATGGCAGAGTGTACGTGAGAGGGATGAAAGTGATGAGTGAATGATGAGAATGATAGAACTACACTTTTGTATGCATGTTCTCAGCTTGACACTTGTCATGTTGGGAGGTACCTTGGTCTCCAGTTGTGGTACATTCCCCCTTTCTAAGAACTTAGGATAAAAATGTCATATAATTAGACTTTAGAAAATATTAATATAATATTCCCTTAATTATTAAGCCCCCTTGGCTTAACCCCTCTTTCCCTTCTAGTGGAATTCTAACCTCCCATACTCTTTTTATTTGGTTGGTCTACATCAATGATGCATTTTGTGAACAACATTGAGTGTGATTACATATTACAGTTATAGGATCACTGGCCTTTTAACATCCAGGCTCTCTAACTTGATAACCACACATGCATTCTGGCCTCAAAACATATATACAAAGGCACTGACCCACAATATCTTGGCTCACCAGCCTATATGTACATTTTTAATTGGAGTTCACAATGGGGTATTACACAATGGGCCACTGGCTATTTCTGCTTAAATTTTCTAGAAAACACAAAACAATGATTTTTAAAGATTTGGTTCATGCTCAGTAACTGAGGCCCAAATAAAGGTGAAATTACAGGGAGTCCAATAAGTAGGCATGAATATACCCAGTTTTTTTTGGCCAAAATTTGAAGGGTTTGGTGTAGATATGAGGAAACAAGGCAATTTCCACTATTTCCAGTCACTTTTGGTTCTAACCTCCCATACTCTTTTTATTTGGTTGGTCTACATCAATGATGCATTTTATTAATAACATTGAGTGTGATTACATATTACAAAGATAGACTCACTGACCTTTTAACATCCAGGCTCTCTAACTTGATAACCACACATGCATTCTGGCCTCAAAACATATATACAAAGGCACTGACCCACAATATCTTGGCTCACCAGCCTATATGTGCATTTTCAATTGGAGTTCGACATAGGGGTATTACAATGGGCCACTGGCTATTTCTGCTTAAATTTTCTAGAAAACACAAAACAATGATTTTTAAAGATTTGGTTCATGCTCAGTAACTGAGGCCCAAATAAAGGTGAAATTACAGGGAGTCCAATAAGTAGGCATGAATATACCCAGTTTTTTTTGGCCAAAATTTGAAGGGTTTGGTGTAGATATGAGGAAACAAGGCAATTTCCACTATTTCCAGTCACTTTTGGGGGATTTTTGAAATGTTCGAAGGGGGAAAAGGAAACCTGGATCACAAATATGGAAAAAAATATTTAGTCAAAATTTTTCCTCCCCAACAATCCAAACAACTTTGTCTTGAGAAAGTTTTTCCCAGTTTTGCTCCGTCTGGGAGATAACTAGTTCTGGCTAAAAATCCTAAGTCTGGAGAAAATGTGAAAGTACAAAGTCATCAATTCCATATTTATACATAATTTGACTATAGAATCAGATTTCAAATCTGAAAGTTTCCATGTTTTCACAATCATAAAAACTGTTTATTCTTACAACAATTTTTTTTGTATTTCATAACAATTTTTTTACTAGAGGTGAAAGAAAATGGCCTCTAGATAAATTACATCAGTAAGAACAGGTCACAATTTAGTAGAAATGAAAAAATTTAGAGAGATGTAACTTTTAGCATAAAACTCAGAATGAGGCATGGGTATAGTGATCAAAACGCTAATTCGAAAGAGATTATGTTTGAAGGATTATAATTTAGATTTGTGCATTTTTTTTCTTCATAAATTTGGATGAAGGGTGACTTGTAGCATAATTCATGAATATTTACAATATGCATAATTCTAATATTAATTTTTTCATGCACATTTTTGTAGAAATAGAGGTGCATGAATAACATATCAGGTTCAATATGAGGACTAAAGATATGGATGGTGCAAAATGTTCTTACTACCATGGAGATGAAATCATAGGATTAAATATCAACATGGGAAATACAAAAAACAAAGTCTAATGGATGCATAAGCAAAGTGGAGCCTGTAGAGTTGATGAAGAGCTTGCATAGGGAAGTGCAAAGCTATAGAGTATATAATGAAAGGTTGATAAGATCTCAAGAGGATAAAAAAAATTAATTCTCAACTGCTATAGAGTCTGAATAACCTACAAAGGAAAAATAACAAGGATTCCAACATAATACATGCAACAATGCAGGGCATGTAGAAGAGAACATATATCATGATAGGAGGGATGACTACATAGGGATGAGGCACTCAAGAAGTGTTAGTAGGCATCACCATTCTCATAGACATTCATCTAGAAGAGCACATGCACTTTTAAAATAAGAGAGTGGCCCAAGTAGATCCCTTATCATATATAAGAGGAGAAGGACCGAGTTAGATAGTTTGAAGGAGAGCTTAGGAGGCTCAAGCCACCAACATTTGATGGAGAGCACAAGAAGGTTGAAGAAACAAAAGCTTGGTTTTTTGGCATGATAAAACATTTCTAGTTGCACAATTATTCATCAAACATGGAAGCAAAGATTTCCATATATCATCTTCAAGGGAAATCTTCCATGTGGTGGGACCAATGGAAGCAAGTCAATCATATTGATGAAAATAGAATCTCTTGGAAGTATTTTAAAAAGTATTTTTAGAAGAAATATCCTCCATAACATAATTATGACAAGAAGATGCAATATTTCTTTGAGATTAATCTTGGGAACATGACCATGGAGGAGTATGAGAATAAATTCTTGGAACTTATAAGGTATGTGGATTTCATCGGGGATGAGAAGGTTAAAATTCAAAGATTCTTGAGTGGGTTTCCATCATTCTACAAGGATAAAATTCAATTTTATGATCCCAAGAATTTGGAATAATCCATGAGAAAAGTTAAGTATTTGTATGAGCAAAGCAAGGGAAGGCCAATTTTTCAAATAGCTTGGGATGAAAAAAAGAAATAAAATATGGATTGGAGGAAGAAAAGATTCAAGCCACCTTTCTTCAAGAATACTTCACAATCATATAGGCATGCGAAGAAAACACAAAATGAGTCCAATATGACAGATTCCTTGGGTAAAAGATTGAGGCAATAGCCTATAAAGTGTTGGGGATGCGATGGGGACCACATGTATACTGAATGTCCTCGTAAAGGAGATATAATGAGGACTATGGATAACATTCAAGAAGATAATATAGTGGAAGACATAGGTAGGAGCATGCCAAGGATTTATACAACCTTGAACAATAGACAAGTAAAATATCAATCCCTCATGATTAAGGTGGGAGGTAATATTGATAATCATCCCATACCTATTTTGATTGATTCTAGAGATATTCATAGCTATATAGATCCTAATATGGTTGACATATTTAAATTGAAGATATGTAAGCGTGAAAAGTCTTGGTTGGTTCAAATAGCCATTGGAACCAAGAGAAGAATCAATGAGTTTTTAAAATATTATGCAGTGAACATGAATGGAGTTAGCAATAAGGTAGATTTGAACATCATACCACTTGGTTCATATGACTGTTTGATTGGTATGGATTGGATGGAAAAACATCGTGTTGTCCTAGATTTCTACAACAAGGATTTCAATTGTTTGGATGAGAGATTTCATCATTGCAGCTAAAAATAAGTTTTAGAAAAGTGTGTCAAATATATGCATCCCATATGGAAGAGCCAACCAAGGATGAAGTGTCTAATATTGAAGACTATCCAGTCTTGAAGGAATATGAAGATGTGTTTGTGGAATTGCCAATATTTCCACCAAAGAGAGACATCAATTTCTCTATTGACTTGATAACTGGAGATGCCCCAGTGTCCAAAAATCCTTACATAATGAGCACACCAAATTTGAAAGAGTTGCAGATGCAACTAGAATATTTGTTGAATAAGGGATACATATGCCCAAGTGTTTCTCCTTGGGGCGCCTTGGTTCTTTTTATGAATAAAAAGGATGTAACTATGAGGTTATGTATTGACTTCAAACATTTGAATAAGGTTACAATAAATAACAAGTATCCTTTGCCAATGATTGATGATCTTTTTGATTAGTTGAAGGGAACAAATATATTTTACAATATTCACTTGAGATTAGGTTATAATCAAGTAATAATATGAGAACAAGGTACTAGAAAGACAACATTTTGGACAAGGTATGGTCATTATGAGTTTTTAGTGGTGCCTTTTGGGTTGAAAAATGCACCTACTATTTTCATGTGTCTAATGAATGGAGTGTTCAGAGATTACCTAGTCAAATTTGTTAGTCTT
>SNQJ01S0159533.1:0-10231 GCA_010110895.2 Picea sitchensis | reverse complement strand
ATGGTTTGTATAACACTCTTTTGGAGGAATGCCCAATTATATTTTCGTCGTCGTCATTTAGATACTTTATTCACAACATCTTGTGTAAAAGGCTAGAGGGTTTTACATTTTATCAAAATGTATGCTTAGATGGGACATGCCCCAAGCGCGGTGGAATGACATTACTAAGCAAGTGCATCCATGCAAGCGATGAGTATGAATTGGGGAGGAAGGAGGTTTCCTTTCAAATCTAAAAATATGTGACATATGATATTGATGGAGAACATGAAATAAAAAAGATATAATTGGTTACTTCCCAAGTACAAATTTGTGTCTTCATGAAGGAATTCATAAAAAATACACGACATTATTTTCACCATGTCCATGTGGATCGATGACAGGACAAACATTTTATAATATGCAAAGATACATTTCATGTTGGTATTGTGTTATCAATGGTTGATTTTGCTGAGAACTACACCCTTCAACCGCAAAATGATATTCAAATCCAATACTATCACTCAGAGAAGGTCATCATAATGGTACATATCACATACAATCATGGACCAGATAGTAATGAAAAAAACATAGTTATATTGAAAGAGTATCACTTCTACATAAGCGATGATCGGTGCCATGACTTGGCCTACGTACAACATTGTTTTCAGTTGTTCTACAATCACCTTAAGGAGAAGAACATGCAGATGGATCGACATTGGATTTGGTTAGATGATTGTGCAAGCTATTTAAAAAATGCTCATTTATTTCAATGGTTGTGTATGTTGCACAAAAAACTAAAGGTACCACACATTTGGAACTATTTTGAGTCCGAGCACAGAAAAGGGGAGCATGATGGAGTAGGTGCATGTATAAAAAGAGCATTACGTAGGAAAGAAATGAATTTCACTACTACTTCCCCCATTCAATATGAAAGATCCATTATTGAATGGTGTTCTTCAGTAATGGGAGAGGGAACAGGAACTCATGAAGACCAATCACACAAGAAAGGACATGTACATAGATATTTTTGGGAGGTGGTCGATGTAGATCGATCAAAATGGTATGAATGTAAAAAAATCCAGGGCACTCATGGATTTCATTCAGTTAGAACATCATACAATGCAATAGTTGAAATATGGATGAGAAAATTATGTTGCTTTTGTGGTCCATGTAGTAGTAATGAATGAGATGATTGTGAATCGATAGACTGGGTTGATAGTTGGGATCATGTATCACTCCCCATTGGTCAATGTACAAATATGGAATTATCCCAATTGGAGGAGGACCAATCAAGTATTTCATCAAATTATGATCATGTCTCAGATCTCATACTTCTAGGTTCGTTGAATCCTTGTATTAAATTTTGAATAACTAGAATGTATGTGTTATTTTTTGGTCATTTAGTGGACTCACATTTTAGCACTTCATTTTTTGCAGGGAACATATACATAGTGGTTTCCCCAGGAGATAATGAATGGATCACTGATTATTGGATTAAACTATGCTTAGATGCAAAACATACCCTCATGCGATCAGATATAGATTATGAAGGCATTAAATTTTTGATAGGGTCAATGGTTATAAAAGGAGAATATTTGACACAGGATGAAAGAACACGAAAGAAGGGTGGTTATGTATTTCAAGATTATAAACCAAGTCAAGTTGTATACCACTTTACAAACTTGGTTATTGGTACAAACCTCCAGCTACAAATAATTCCAAGTAAGAACTCATCAAAGGTACGATACTTATTGCCTTTCTCTAAGAGAGAGAAGTTAACGAAAACCATCAGTATTAGAATTGATCTCGATGGTCTACTTGAATGACCATATAGCTATGTAAAATTAATAATTTTACTTTCATTTTGACTGTTGTTAAAATATTTGTAATGTTTTTAAAATATTTTTCTTGCCTTGCCTTTCCTTGATTTCACTTGCTATGCCATGCCTTAACTTCATTTTCCATGTCATTCCATGCCTTTGCTTCACTTTCCTTTCCTTTCCTTGCCTTTTCTTGCCTTTCCTTCACATGTCATGCCTTTCCTTCACATGCCTTGCCTTGACTTCCTTCACATGCCATGTGTTTCCATGCCTTCACTTGTATTTCCTTCACTTGCCTTGCCTTCACATGCCTTCACTTTCCTTCACTTGCCTTGCCTTCACCTGCCTTTCCTTTCCTTCACTTTCCTTTCCTTTTCCATACCATGCCATGCCATTCCATAGAATTTCATGCTTTGACTTCACTTGCCTTTCCTTTCCTTCACTTTCCTTGTCTCGCATTCATTTTCCTTTCCTTTCCTTCACTTTCCTTTCCTTCACTTTTCTTTCCTTGCCTTCACTTTACTTGCCCTGCCTTCACCTTCCTTGCCTTGACTTCACTTACCTTTCCTTTCCTTTCCTTTCCTTCACTTGCCTTGCTTTGCCTTCAATTTCCTTTCCTTCACTTTTCTTTCCTTTCAGCATGCCATGCCATGCCTTACCTTCAATTTCCTTGCCTTGACTTCGCTTTCCTTGCATTTCCTTTCCTCGCCTTCACTTTCCTTTCCTTTCCATCACTTTCCTTTATTTTCCTTCAATTTCCTTTTCCATGCCATGCCATGCCATTCCATAGCATGCAATACCTTTCCTTCACTTGCATTGCCATTCATTCCTTGCCTTCACTTGTCTTTCCTTTTCCATGCCATGCCATTCCATTCCATAGAATAACATGCCTTGCCTTCACTTTCCTTTCCATTCATTCATTTCCTTCACTTGTATTGCCTTGCCTTCACTTGCCTTTCCTTTCCTTTCCTTGAATTGCCTTCACTTTCCTTGAATTTCCTTCACTTGCCTTGCCTTGCGTTTACTTGTCTTTCCTTTTCCATGCCATGCCATTCCATTACATAACATGTAATGACTTGACTTGACTTTCCTTTCCATCTGTGTCTTGCCTTCACTTGCCTTGTCTTGCCTTCACTTCTCTTGACATTTCCATGTCATGCCATGCCATTCCATAGCATGCCATGCATTGCCTTCAATTTCCTTTCCATTCATGCCTTTCATTCACTTTCCTTTCCATTCATCCCTTTCCTTCACTTCCCTTTTCATTCATGCCTTGCCTTCACCCTCCTTGCCTTGCCTTCAATTTCCTTTCCTTCACTCTCCTTGTCTTACCCTCACTTTCATTTCCTTTCCTTGCCTTCACTTGCCTTGCCTTACCTTCACTTTCCTTGACTTGCCTTCACTTTCCTTTCCATCACTTGACTTTCCTTGCCTTCACTTCTATTTCCTTTTCCATGCCATGCCATGCCATTCCATAACATGCAATTCCTTTCCTTCACTTTCCTTTCCACTCATTCCTTACCTTCACTTTCCTTGCCTTACCTTCACTTGTATTTCCTTTTCCATGCCATGCCATGCCTTACATTAAATTTCCTTCACTTTCCTTCACTTCCTTAGCCTTTCCTTTCCTTCACTTGCATAGTTGAAACCCGGTGCTTCGGATCTAATGCAACTGATGGTTCTCCCATCTGAGTCCTGGTTTAAGTTTTATAGTGAGTTGCAACTCACCTCTTCAATCCATTCAGGGACATGTGGTCAATTTGATATGGGGAAATAAAATACAAAATGAGTGGCATAACTGAGTTCCATAAGCTCCTACAAGTCTATTTTTTCAAGGCCCTCGCGAGTACACTATCCACAAATTCGTGACATAGTGTTCTTGAAAATCAACCTCCTCTTCAGAAATACCACTATCCCTCATTGACCAAAACCCTAGTGCTGAAGATACTCCAACAAACGGTTTTCAGGTTGATAGAATGACAGTGGAGCCCCCCCCCAGTTGAAACCCGGTGCTTCGTAACCAATGCAACTAATGATTTTCCCATCTAAGTCTTCGTTTGTGTTTTATTACGAGTTGCAATTCACCTCTTCAAGTCATTTAGGGACATGTGGCCAATTTGGTCTAGGGGAATAACATACAAATTGAGTGTCATAACAGAGTTCCATAATCTCCCACAAGTATATTTGGCCAAGGCCCACGCGAATACACTAACCAAAAATGTGTGACACATTGTTCTTGAAAATCGACGCCCTCTTCAGAAATTGCACTATGCCTCATTGAGAAAAACCCTAGTTTCGAAGATACTCCAATAAATAATTTTTCGGTGGACAGAATGAAAGTATAGCCCCCCCCTAGTTGAAACACGGTGCTCGAGATCCAATGCAACAGATGGTTCTCCCATCCGAGTCCCAATTTGAGTTTTATCGTGAGTTGCAACTCGCCTCTTCAAACCATTCAGGGATATGTGGCCAATTTGGTCTAGGGGCATAAAATACAAATCGAGTGGCATAACAGAGTTTCGTAAGATCCCACAAGTCTATTTGGCCAAGTCCCACATGAATACACTACCCACAAATGCCTGACACAGTGTTCTTGAAAAATGACCTCCTCTTAAGAAATTGCACTATGCCTCATTAACCAAAACCCTAGTGTCGAAGATACTCCAACAAACGGTTTTCCAGTGGATTGAATGACAATGGAGGGGTTCTCTAGTTGAAATCCAGTCCTCTCGATCCAATGCAACTGATGGTTCTTCCATCTTAGTCTTGGTTTGAGTTTTATCACTAGTTGCAACTCACCTCTTCAAGCCATTCAAGGAAATGTGGTCAATTTGGTTCGGGGGCATAAAATACAAAGCGAGTGGCATAACATAGTTCTATAAGCTCCCACAAGTCTATTTTTCCAAGGCCCACACAAATACACTACCCACAATTTCCAGACATAGTGTTCTTGAAAATCAATCCCCTCTTCAGAAATCGCACTATGCCTCATTGACCAAAACCTTAGTGCATTATATACTCCAACAAATGGTTTTTCTATGGACAAAATGATAGTGGAGGTACCTCTCTAGTTGAAACCCGGTTCTCCAGATCTAATGCAACTCACGGTTCGCCCATCCGAGTCCTGGTTTGATTTTTATCATGAGTTGCAACTCACCTCTTCAAGCCATTCTGGGACATGTGACCAATTTTGTTCGAGGGCATAAAATACAAAGCGAGTGGCATAACATAGTTTTGTAAGCTCCCACGAGTCTATTTTTCCAAAGCCCATGTGAATACACTACCCACAAATGGCTAACACAGTGTTATTGAAAACTGACCTCCTCTTCATAAATTGCACTATGCCTCATTGACCAAAACCCTAGTTCCAAAGATACTCCAACAAACGGTTTTCCAATGGATGGAATGATAGCAGAGCGCCCCCCCCCAGTTGAAAATCGGTGCTCTGGATCCAATGCAATTGACGGTCCTCCCATCTGAGTCTTAGTTTGATTTTTATCGTGAGTTGCAACCCGCCTCTTCAATCCATTCAGAGACATGTAGCCAATTTGGTCCCAGAACATAAAATACAAACCGAGTGGCATAACAAAGTTCTATAATCTCCCACAAGTCTATTTGGCCAAGGCCCACACAAATAGACTACCCACAAATGCACGACACATTGTTCTTGAAAACTGACCCCCTCTTAAAAAATTGCACTATGTCTCATTGACCAACACCCTAGTGCTGGAGATACTCCAACAAATGGTTTTCTAGTGGATGGAATGGTAACGAAGGGGAGCCCATGGTTGAAAACCGATCCTTCAGATCCAATGCAACTCATGGTTCTCCCATTCGAGTCTCGAATTTTTTTTATCACGATTTGCAACTGACCTCTTCAAGTCATTCACATGTTACATTATGTTGTCATTGATGTCAAAGGATTGATGATAAAGAGTTGATGTATTGTCATAGTATCATTGATGTATTGATTGATGGCCTTTGTTGTCATAGATCAAATTGATGTCGAATATGTCAAGTGATCTCATAGTGATGTATTGTCATGGATTGATGTATAGGCGAGATTATGTAAAGGTTGGTCATTGTTATATTGTTATGGCTGATAGTAAGTACCAAATGGATGAACTCCAAATTGGTCCCCTTATGGTGATATCCCTCATGGGAAGATGTCTCACGAAGTCCAAATGGTTAAGTGGTTGAGTCATCCTAGATGTGTGGTCAAGGAACACAAGGATTGATTATTGAATATTATAATGAAGATCCATGAATTTGTAAGTGAGATTATTGTAGATAGATAGTTCTCGTCATACCATTTCCGGTGATATGTGGAACATCACATAACTCCTGGCGATTAGAGAGTTATGTCCTTGTGAAGTTGGAAAACCCTCATCTATTGTTTAGAAGCCCATAGAAGGTCAAAGAAGTCAAATTATTCTAGGAGCTCCTAGAAGATGTTGACAAGTCAAAGTGGCTATTCATGGGTTAAGTGGTTGAAAGAAGAAAACAATTAAAAATAAATCAGTTGCAACTAGAATTGGAGAATTCAATATTTGTAGCAAAGTTGGTTAGAAGTGGATAAAGTGGGTTAGAAGTGGACAAGAGGTCAGAAGTAGGTTAGCCCCTAAAATAAGGAAGTTGGTTAGAGCTGGTTAGATGAGGAAGCTACTTGGAGAAGTATAAATAAAAGAGCAAGGGTATCTTATGTGTGTCTATCTCTTGAACATATTGAATATCTATTCTTGGTTGAAGATTCATTGCAGGTACTCATGGACGCATCGGAAGTTCCGTAAGTCTAAGGTATTGACGACGAAAGTTTCAAAGTTTCATAAATACTGAAAAACCCTAGTTTCTGAGATGTATGCAAGATATTAGTGTAATAGGGTGCATACGTATGTGATCTATCAATATAATAGGGTTCATACATACATGGGATGGAAGTATAATAGGGAGAGTACATGAGGAAAAAACCATAGAAGCTTGAGCAAGTGCTGGTGCCAGGTTCCTAAAGTCTGAAGCAAGTTCCCAAAACAATGGTCTACTGGTTCAGATTTGCTATAGAAGATATGGTATGGTTATATGTTTTCTTCATGCTTATATTTTATCATCATATGGTGAATGATTGAGGCATTATTTGTATGGTTGTATTGATGTCTGAATATGGTAGCTTGTTGGTTGAGTAGTTTTGTTTTGTTTTGTTTGAGAGATGTCCACAATCTATATTTATGTATGCATGAGGAACATGCATAGTTTTTTGGATGACATAGATATGTTTGTGATTGGTTATGGTAGAAATTGGGAAGTGAAATGAAAAGTGTAGTGACATGATCATAAGTGTATGTGATAGAGGTAGAAAGGGTTTGAAGGGCCATAAGGTTGAAGTTTCAGAACTCCTAATTTATGAAAGTGTATGCAGGATGATAGTGGGATAGGGCGCTACTAAGATCAATTCCCACTTCCAAAATTTCCCTCCCCTTTTCTATTTTCCCAACTTATTTTCCCTTTTCTTTACTTACCCATTTTCCCCTTTTCCTTTTTACCTTTTATTCTCCCTTTCTAGTTATCGTGAATCCTCATATCCAATCCACATTCTCACATATCAAGTCCACTTGATCACCAAATTATCCCATACTTAGTTGTTTCTACAAGCGAGGGTTCCCAGGTTGGCGGGGTCGAACTCTCATATCCCATGTTCCATGATATACATTTTGCATACAAAAGATCCATGATCTACATTTTGATCCCAGGACTCCCTGAGCTTCCAAGTATCTCATTTCTCCTATGTTGAGTCCATCTGATCGCCTCACAACACTTAGCCCATTTTCGACCTTATCCATTCGTAGGTTGGCAGGTTCCCAGGTTAGCAGGTTCATAAAAGTCTCAAATCCTATTCCACTCATGTCCATCCCCGACACCTTCACACTTTTCCCAATGCACATTTAGTATGGTGTAATGCTAATAACTCATTATGCAGGTCCTGAAAATGTTCTCATTAATAGGAGAAGGGCTCGAGGAACTTCCTCATTAAACCACATTAAAGAATGATTTGTGGAATATTATATATTATCTCTCAAGCACCCATTTCTAAGATTATCTGGATAAAAAAAAACACTCTCATCAACTTATGGAAACAACAGCTCGACAACAGTTCTATGGAGATACCTTGATGTAACACACCCACTGATCATAAATCAAAATTTTTGAATTAATTTCTCAATAATGAAAATCCCCCTTAACAAGTTGCATTAGCGAACTACCAATCCCCGATTCAATATCAGGATTCGGGGCTTCAGACTTTCCGCCATCGAGAATCCCTGTCCTCTCGATTCCCCAATTCGCGATGAGCTCCTTCCTTGGTCTTAGCCCCCTCTGGCTAGGCTCTCTAGTCCACGTGACTAATTCCTACATGACCGCAGTCATATGCTTCCGTCAGGGTTTCAGGGTTTGCGATGTCACCATGTTTATGTCCACGGGACTCGCGATTCTCCGATCCCCGATGCGCTCCTTCACGCGCTAGCCGTCTCGTTCAACTCCCACTCATATGACCAACTCCCGTGACCACAACCTTATCCCGTCGGGGCTACGGGGTTTCAAATGACAAAGTTCATACGCCCATAGGATCCCCGATCGTCTAAGTCCCGATTCTCCGTTTAGTTGACAGTTGTCCTCCACTACGACGCTGTCCTCCTCCTCTGTTGTTCTAACAGTTGTTCCCCACTGATCAGGTTTTCGCGGATCACGATATCAAAGTGCACATATCACTTGTCTACGGGTTTCCCGATTTCTCGATGATCAAAGTGTCGACGGCGCCCGATCCTTGGCCACGCGTCCTTCCAGATGGACGGCTCAAATTAACTCTTGAGATTTCGAGACTTTCGAAGTCTCGGTTCTAATGACCTCGAGAACTCCGATCTCCCGATCTCCGACTTTCATCCGATCCCTGACACCTGTCCCGAGTGAACGGACGGCTCAGATCTCGTCGGGGTTTTTACTTGGATTTCCCCGATCACTTGTCCACGGAAATGTCGATTTCCCAATGGCTAATATTCCGACCCACCCCGGATCTCCTGACACATGTCCTATCCAGATGGACGTCTTTGATTATATCGGGAAATCGTGAATCGCGATTCCATTATGTAAGAGTTTCATGACTATTTAAACTTCGATATGCCGAACTCCGACTTTCTGGGATCTCTCGCCACGCGTCCTCGCTGATAGACGGTGTTGATCCAGTCGGGAAATCGCGGATCACGATTTCCTGTTGTGAGCATTCCATGTCCTCGAAAACTCCGATTTTTCGATGTGTCAAACTTCGATGGCGTATTGATCTCCGACACCTGTCCCTCAGATGGACGACTCAGGTCTTGTCGATAAATCACGGATCGCGAATCCAACATGCACGAGTCTCTTATCTCCGGAAATCCCGATTCACGACTCTTTAGGATCTCTTGCCACGTGTTCCTGCTGAGATCAATGGCTGAGATTTTTCGTCGGAGTTTCGAGGCTAAAAAGGTCTCCATTCTCTTCGACCTGTAAAAACCCCAGTGCCTCCAAAACCTCGATATCCTACCAGAGAGTGTTGACATGTGTCCTGCCGAGATCAACGGCTAGGATTCCTTCTCAGGATTTCGAGAATCACAAGGTCCCAATTCTCTATCTTAACAAAACCCCGATGACCCTGATACCCCGATGACTTCGCCGGGATACTGACACGTGTCCTGTCGATATCAACGGCTAGGGTTCCTTCTATGCACAATAGGGTTTAACTCCGACGCAACTTCTCGAGATCTGACGGCTGACGAGATCTTGTCAATCTTCTCAGTAAGATCCTGACCATCGATTTCTTCCTCCTTGGGGATCTTCTCGAGAATGGCTAAGTATCCCTTCTACAAGAGGGAATCTCTACTAGAGATCTATTCCAGGGCTTTCCTGGAGACGGATAGAGGAAATAGCTTCCCGAGGACGGGTTGGGTGCCTAACTTAGCTCAATCAAAGAATAACTAGACTTATTTATCAACGTAAGTCGTGCATGGTANTAATTCGTGCATGGTATCCTCTGTGATAAGCATATATCAACCTATTCATATCAAACATTACGCGGACACTCGCATGCTGCAATCCTTTACAATTTCACAGTTCTATGAGCTAATATCTACTCCTTATCATTAATTACTACACAGACATTCTTACACAGGAAACATTTACAATTCCACAAGTCTATGAACATATGTGATAGCATATAAATTCAAGATGCAATATGAGCAAAACACTTATCAGAAATAATTTCATCAATGGAAGCAACTGCTGAGAGGGGTGCTCGTTTCCACCCAACCGTAGGCGTAGCGACTCCTAATGGATTTACCACTAGCCACCCCCGAGCTGAGACCACGATATTATGAGACTGCATCTCCCTGTCTGCCAGTGACCAGGAGCGA
>SNQJ01S0159532.1:0-13413 GCA_010110895.2 Picea sitchensis | reverse complement strand
CTGCTTGATTTCCCTTATGTTCTAGTTAAATTCCTCAAAGGCACCTTCCCAGGGAATTGCATCCCTGTCCTAGAGTCGAGTGAGTACTTCCCTGATTGCAAAGGTCGAATTCCATAATCACTGTGAGGACAGAGTCTATTAAGTTCAGGACAGGTAGTGCAGATATGCACATGCTCTCTGTGAGGCAAGCAGAGACCAAGAACCACCTAAATTCTAGACTAAATGAAGGAGCGCAAGAGATGTGCAGAAGACCCCTCTAGGTGTTAGGTCCAGGAGAAGGAGCACAACTCTCTTAATCCTTCAGAACTGACAAAGCTCAGGAAGAATAGCGAGATTTAGGTATCAAAAAGGAATACCCTTTCGTTTGGTAGATGAGTGGATGAGATCCATTTGGGAGGATCCAAGGTTTGTCACAACCGCCAGATTTGAAGAAGTAGAGCAGGCATTAATGCCTCGTCTACTTCAGTTTTCGCAAGTTCGCACATTGAGAGAGTTGCAGGTTGGTGCAACTAAACTTCTGAAACCAGATGTTGCGATGTGATCTGGACCGTTAGATCGAGGAAGGCCATGGACTATTGATCCGATTCGAACAGATTAACGCAAGGAGTACGTGGGAATTTTAAATTCCCTAAGGACCCAGTTGTGGAGGAGAAGATCTGGGCCGTCAAAATCCACGTTCAGACAACGAGAAGTGAGCACAGGAGGAAAATGGATCTAAGTCGTCAGATCTGAAGCGCGTGAACCAACAGTCATTGGATCTAGAGGAAGGTGCATGAGACAAGTTCCGATTTGATCATGGTCGTCCATTAAGGAGGATGTGTGGCAAGATCTCAGCATTTCGCTTACTCATGGAACAAGAAGGTCAAAGAGCACAACTGTTCGAACTCGCGATAGGTGAAATCGCGATTTGATCATGATCGTCCATTAAGGAGGATGCGTGGCGAGATCTCAACATTTTGTTAACTCACAGAGAAAGAAGGTCAAAGAGCATAACTATTTGAACTCGCGATGTGCGAAATCATGATTTGATCGTGGTTGTCCATTAAGGAGGACGCGTGGTGAGATCTCAACATTTCGCTTACTTGTAGAGCAAGAAGGTCAAAGAGCATAACTGTTCGAACTCGCGATATGTGAAATTGCGATTTGATCGTGGTTGTCCATTAAGGAGGACACGTGGCGAGATCTCAACATTTCGCTGACTCGAAGGGTAGAAAAGTCAAAGAGGGAAGTCGTGAGAACTCGCGATATGAGAAGTTCTGACACGCCTTGGACTTAGGCTCTGGATCGTAGTAAATGGTCACATGGATGGAGGCCAAAGGGGGGAGCTAACGGTTGTTATGCCCTTTCGAAACTCGGGAGTTGGAGGAGTTGGGGCGCCTTGCATCGAAAGTTCTGAAATCGTGAAACGTGACACGTCGTTTAGGTTAAGCCTATGGTCATAGGTAGTGGTCATGTGGAGGAGGATAAGGGAAGAGCTAGCATGCGCTAGGCCTCTGTCGGATTTTAGAGGTTGGGGAAGTCGGGATAAATCACATGTAGAATACCCGACATGTGAAGTCCTGAAACACCTTTTGGGTAGACGGGTGGTCACAGCCCATGGTCGCGTGAGAGAAACTTGTGCCTGGAACTTAATCACACAGACCAAGTCACAAAAGGAGCTAACGCCTGACACTCTGAGTTTTCATAGTAGGGAGAAGGGGAAGGTTGTGTATGCCCTTAAACCTGCTCTAAGAAACCGAAAGGTTATGTGTTTAACTATAGAATGAGACTATCCAGTCTCAGAGAATTGTTTGGCTTCATAATTTGAGATTCTGACCCTTTAGAAAATCAAAAAAATTTATTCGTCATCATGGGTATGTTACAAAATGGTATCAGAGCATGGTTACAACACTTGGCCTACTTGGGCTCATGGACGAGTCGCTTAAATAACTCTATTTGGAGTACTTTCAAAAGAGTGACACCCTACCTTACCTCTTTCTTAAAAATGTCATTGAAGAAAGGAATGAAACCTTCTATTGTGTGTGTGCATTAAGAAATTAAACCATGTATTGTTCATGAATTAATAGACTGCTAGCTAACTATAAGTGTTTTGGCAACACTCGAACAGTCAGTGAATCACGGGAAGACTCCAATACTAAAGGATGATGATGTGTCATGAAGTGGGGGATGGCTCCCACAATAGAGATGAGGAATCTGATGAAAGGAGGGTGGTGGAAACCCCTCCAGATCTGGGTGAAACTGTAAGAAGCCTCATGGACTAGCTACAAAGTTTCAAGGCTGAGAATGAGATATTTATAAAGGAGCAAGAGAAACAAACATAAATTAACACAGTCTTTCTACATAGCTTATCCGACATACAGAGGTAACTGGAGCACGAACCCGCAACCAGTCATGCTGACCGATGACACAAGAAGAGAGGTCATAGTCCACTTGAGACCCGAAAACATGACTCGATAAGTGACCCCACTAGGAGAAGTATTGCGAAGAAGGTCCAACTTGGAGGCAGGGGACACTCATCAGGAGAGTCCTTTGGAAAGGAAGCTGACAACTCCAAAGGGTCTTCTAGTAGTAGGGACAACTCGCATTCTCAGAAGAAAGGAAGGAAATAGAAGTGTTCCAAAACCCATGGCCCTAAAGAGTTCAAGAAAGCAAAACCACCATCTTTCAACAGAGAGATAAAGAAGGGAGAAGAGGCAGAAGCTTGGCTACTTGGTTTAAAGAAGTATTTCAGAGTCCATAACTACTTCAAAAAATTGAAGGCTCGAATATCCAGCTTCAACATGAATGGAAAGGCTTCCATACGGTGGGAAGACCTTAGGAATGTGAAAGGAGTCCATGTGAAGGACTCTTCATGGAAACAGTTTGAGAAATACTTCAGGAAGCAATACCTGTCAGAAAAATACATGGATGGGAAAACTAAGGAATTCTATGAACTCCGGCTGGGGCATCTCACTATACAGGAATTTGTCAATAAATTCTTTGAATTACTGAGGTATGTACCCTACATAAAAGATGAAAAAGAAAAAATGCAGCTGTTCATTCGTGGGTTACCTCAGAACTACCAGGATAGGATTGAGTTCGATGAACCAAGGACCTTAGAAGAAGCTATCTGGAAGGCGAGGTATTGTTATGAACAGTTTGGGAGCAAGACAAGACCCCACGAGGACTGGAAGAAAAAGAATAGTTCGAGATTCCAAAAGAAAAGGTTTAACTCCTCAAGATTTAAGAACTATGGAAAATATTCTAGGGGGAGCCTTCTTGCTAGAAGTGTATATCAACAAAATTTCCCCTCTGAAAGTGGAAATAAAATTTTTTAGACAGTCCCAACAAAGACTGATAACCTAAAGAAGGAACCCTTAAAATGTTGGGGTTGTGAAGAAAATCATAGATTGAGGGACTTCCCACACAGACAACAAAACAGTAAGGGGGTCTACAATATCCAAAAAGATACCACCGTCAATGATGTGGCTAGGAGCATGCCATGAATCTATGCAACCTTGGACAATAATCGAGCCAATCACCAAGCTTCAGTAGTGGAGCTAGAAGGTATGATCGCCAACCATCCAATTTCTATTTTAATTGACCCAAGTTCTAATTTGAGTTATGTAGCCCCTCAGACTGTTGATAAGTGTAAACTGCAACCAATTAGACATGTTAAACCATGGTTGGTACAACTAGCCACTGGGACCAAAAGAAAGGTGGCAAAGGCTATACTATCCTGCCAATTCATCATAGGTGGATTGCCCACTCGAGCGACCCTTAACATACTTCCCTTGGGATCTAATGACTTGTTGATTGGTATGGACTGGTTGGTTGCTCATAAAACTAAAATGGACTGTTATCATAAAAATTTAGAATGTGTAAACAAAGAAGGGAGAAATATGACCCTCCAAGGGATTCAGAAGCCTGTCTTAGTGAGACAAATATCGACCCTTCAAATGAAGAAGTATTGCAGAAAAGGGTGTTCCTTATATGCAATACATGTGTTGGAATCCGTTGAAGACAACAAACCAAACCTAGAGGACCACCCCATATTAAGAGAATACAAGGATGTATTCCCAAAAGAAGTACCAGGTCTACCTCCGAGAAGGGATATTGAATTCTCAATAGAACTTACACCAGGAGCGGTACCAGCATCTAGAACACCATACAGAATGAGCACGCTAGAGCTTATTGAACTCAAGCTACAACGAAAGGAGATGATGGACAAAGGCTACATCCGACCCAGTGTATCTCCATGGGGAGCGCCCATCCTATTTGTGAAGAAGGAAGATGGAACACTCTGACTGTGCATAGATTACATACAACTCAATAAGGCAACCATAAAGAACAAGTACTCGTTACCAAGAATCGATGATTTGTTCGACCAATTGGGAAGTGCATACATCTTCTCAAAGATCGACCTAATATTTGGCTACCATCAAGTCCGGATTAAGGATGAAGACATCCACAAAAAAACCTTCAGGATGAGGTATGGTCACTACAAATTTGTGGTGGTGCCATTAGGGTTAACCAATGCCCCCGCCACTTTTATGTGCTTGATGAATAATGTACTCAGCAAATTTGTAGACAAATTTGTATTGGTTTTCATTGATGATATCCTAATATACTCCAAGAACAGGGAGGAGCACGAAGAACATCTTAGACTCGTACTTCAAGTACTAAGGGAGCATAATCTCTATGTTAAGTTTAGCAAGTGCGACTTATTTCAGAAGCAAGTCCACTACTTAGGCCATGCCATATATAAGGAAGGGGTGGTAGTAGAACCTGATAAGATCAAATCCATTATGGAATGGCCTACCCCGAAAGATGTATCTAATATTAGGTCCTTCATGGGCTTAGCAGGATACTATAGAAGATTCATAAAAGGGTTTTCTAGGATTGGTTGTCCAGTCACTTCCCTTTAGAAAAAGGGGATTAAATTCATTTGGACGTCAAAATGCGAAGAAAGATTTCAGGATCTAAAATACCTCCTGACCCATGCACCCATGCTAAAGATTGCAGACCCATATGATGATTTCCTTGTGTGTACATATGCCTGCAAGGAAGGACTCAGAGGAGTCCTTATGCAAGAAGGACATGTAATTTACTATACGTCCCGGAAATTAAATGAGTATGAGATCAATTATGTGACCCATGACCTAGAGTTGGCTGCCATAGTACATGCTTTAAAAATGTGGAGACACTACCTCTTGGGTAGAAGATTTGTGCTTATGACAGATCATTGTGGATTGAGACATATGTTTGATCAACCAAGACTCAATGCTAGGCAAGCGAGGTGGATGTCTCTCCTAGGTGAATTCGATTTTGAAATCAAACATATAAAAGGAAAGGAAAATAGGGTGGTCGATGCCCTTAGCAGAAGTATAAAAATGATTCATCTAGCAGCAGTAAGCACTTGCAAATTGAATGTCAGGGAGAGAATCATAAATGCACAAGAGACATATGCATTCTTTAAGACCGTGAATTCATACCTAAGGCAAGATCCTACAGGTCTGAAGTATGAAAGCTACCAAATTCTCGAGGAAGGGTTGTTGACTTACAGAAACAGATTGTATATTCCAAACTGTGACGAATTGAAGAGGTTCATAATGGATGAACTGCATAAGAGACCATATACTGGTCACTCGGGATATCATAAGATGATCACGGCCATTAGGAAGCAATTCTATTGGCCTGGGTGAAAGAAATACATAGCTAACTATCTAGCTAAGTGCCTAGAATGCGAGCAAGTTAAGGCATAGCACCGACATCTAGCAGGATTGCTACATCCCCTACCAATCCTAGAATGGAAATGGGAAACCATCTCCATGGATTTCATCACCGGATTACCAAAGTTGACCAAGCAAAATGATGCCATCATGGTCGTGGTGGACAAAAAGAGTAAGTCTACCCATTTCATCCCTGTCAAGTCAACTTGAAAGGCAATAGATATTGCCAACATCTTCATGAAGGAGATATCCAAACTGCATGGCATGCCCAAGGAAATTGTATCTGACAGAGATACCAAATTCACTTCAAACTTTTGGAAATCCCTAATGGTCGATTTCGAGACTAAATTGTTCTTCGGCATAGCCTATCACCCTCAAACTGATGGACAAATAGAAAGAGTAAACCAAATGGTTGAGGACATGCTAAGGATGCATGTAATGCATTATCCTAAGAAGTGGGAAGACTACCTACCATTGGTAGAGTTTGCCTACAACAACGATTATCAGGAATCCTTAAATATGAGCCCCTTTTAATCCCTCTATGGTAGACAGTGCAAGATCCCAATCAGCTAGAGTAATCCAGTGGACAGAATTACAATCAGACCCGACATGCTGAAAGAAATGGAACAACAAGTAGTGAAGATAAGGCAAAATCTAAAAATTGCTCAGGACCGACAAAAAAGTTACGCCGACAGAAAGAGAACTCCCCGAGAGTTCAAAGTTGAAGACCATGTCTATCTCAGAGTTAGACCTCGAAAGAGTTCCCTGAGAATGGGAGCTTGTGCCAAGTTGGCACCTCGGTATTGTGGACCCTTTGAAGTCCTAGATAGAGTGGGATCTGTAGCCTATAGAATAACACTTCCTCCCACATTAAAGGCACATAATGTTTTCCATGTTTCATTATTAAATAAATATGTACATGATACTAACCATATAATTGACTGGTCTGTGATCCAGGTGGAACCGGAGGGAGAATTCCTGCCAGAACCCCAATGCATACTAGACAGGAAGGAAACCTCACTCAGGAACCGAACCATTGCACAGGTCAAGGTGCAATGGAAACACTTTGGCCCAGATGAGGCTACGTGGGAAATGGAAGATGCCATGAGACATGCATATCCAATTTTGTTTAATTCTGTACATACCTATCATGTTGCTAGACATAATATCGAGGATGACGATTCCTTTAAGGGGGAGGGGATTGTAACACCCTATTTCCCCCAGTCTATAAATATAACTTTATTGGCCAGGAACTATGGCAAACTCAAAGTGTGAATGTTTGATTTGGGTGGACCTTTGTATAAAGGTCGATGAGTGTAAATCCTGTTATTTTAATAGATAATGGAAATGTGTTGCATGACTGCTGAGAAGGGGACATGCTAAGAAAGGCCACGATTTCTAAGGGAAAGGCGGTGGAGGGGACCCGGAATGGTCACGTTAACTTCCGCTTAACCAACGCCATGCTGGAATTAATTGCTCAATCATAACAAACCTCTGACCCGGGAATGAATTACAGTCAGACTGGTAGGTGGGAAGGCCTCCTCAAGAGTTAATGAGGGGATGGGGCAGACTGCCCATTTGTAAGGCTTCCAGACCTGACCACGGACTGAAGATTCGATCCATGCGCAATCTTGCTTAGCAAGGCAAGAAAAGAAGCAAGGTGTGGGGAGAGGGGGCCTGTGAAAAAAAAAGGAGAGCGAAAACTCTCGGGTCCGAGGAAGGATCGAAAGAGAAAAAAAAAAAAAACTGAGTTCTAATCACAGGGAATGGAGACTAAGTCAAGAGAAGGAGAGTAAACTTCATCCTCGTCTATTATTTTATAGGGAGAAGGAGAGTAACCTTTGTCCCTAACTTCTATTGAGATGGAAGTAAGAGATTGAATCTCAAAACATCATGGCCTAAGCTCGGGGGTGGCCAGTGATAAATCCAATGGGAGTGTATGAGACTATGGTTGGGTGGAAACGAGCACCCCTCTCAGTAGTCTCTTCACGCTTTATGGTTATGATAAGTGATTTTATGCCTTGAACTTTAAATTGGAAATAATGGATGCATGTTTGTTTTTGTATGCCTGTAAATGGTTTCTGCATTGAATGATTAAATTAAGAGTATGCCTTCATCCTTGAGAACTTCTACAACTTCTTGATTTCCCTTATGTTCTAGTTAAATTCCTCAAAGGCACCTTCCCAAGGAATCACATCCATGTCCTAGAGCCGAGTGAGTACTTCCCTGATTGCAGAGGTCGAATTCTGCAATCACTAGGATGACAGAGTCTATTAAGCTCAGGAGAGGTAATGCATATATGCACAGGCTCTCTGCGAGGCAAGCAGAGACTAAGAACCACCTAAATTCTATACTAAATAAAGGAGCGCAAGAGTTGTGCACCTTCTAGGTGTTAGGTCCAGGAGAAGGAGCACAACGCTCTTAATCTTTCAGAATTGACAAATCTCGGGAAGGATAGCAAGATTTAGGTATCAAAAGGGAATACCCTTTTGTTTGGTAGATGAGTGGATGAGATCCATTTGGGAGGATCTAATGTCTGTCACGACCGTCGGATTTGAAGAAGTAGAGCAAGCGTTAATTCCTCGTCTACTTCAATTTTCGCAAGTTCACATATCGGGAGAGTCACAGGTTGGCGCGACTAAACTTCTGAAACCAGATGTTGCGATGTGATCTAGACCATTAGATCGAGGAAGGTCATGGATTTTCGATCCGATGCAAACGGATTAACGCAAGGAGTACGTGGGAATTAAAAATTCCCTAAGGACCCAGTTGTGGAGGAGAATATCTGGGCCGTCAAAATCCACGTTCAGACAACGAGAAGTGAGCACAGAAGGAAAAAGGATCTAAGTCGTCAGATCTGAAGCGCGTGAACCAACAGGCGTTGGATACGAAGGAAGGTGCACGAGACAAGTTCTGATTTGATCGTGGTCATCCATTAAGGAGGACGTGTGGCAAGATCTCAGCATTTCGATGACTCGTGGAACAAGAAGGTCAAAGAGCATAATTGTTCGAACTCGCAATTTTATCGTGGTCATCCATTAAGGAGGATGTGTGGCAAGATCTCAACATTTCGCTGACTCATAGAGCAAGAAGGTCAAAGAGCATAACTGTTCAAACTCGCGATATGTGAAATCGCGATTTGATCGTGGTCATCCATTAAGGGGGACGGATGGCGAGATCTCAGCATTTCGTTGACTTGCAGAGGAAGAAGGTCAAAGAGCATAATTGTTCGAACTCGCGATATGAAAAATCGTGATTTGATCGTGGTCATCCATTAAGGAGGACACGTGGCGAGATCTCAACATTTCACTAACTCGCAGGGTAGAAAAGTCAAAGAGGGAAGTCGTGAGAACTCGTGATATGCAAAGTTTCGATGTGCCTTGGAGTTAGGCTCTAGGTCGTAGTAAATGGTCACATGGACGGAGGCCAAAGGAGGGAGCTAACAAATTTTAATCCCTTTTGGAACTCGGGGGTTGGAGGAGTTGGGGCACCTTGTATTGAAATTTCTAAAGTCGTGAAACGCGATGCGCCGTTTAGGTTAAGCCTATGGTTGCGGGTAGTGGTCACGTGGAGGAGAATAAGGGAAGAGCTAGCATGCGCTATGCCCCTGTCAGATTTCAGAGGCTGGGGAATTCGGGGTAACTCACATGTAGAATACCCAACATGCGAAGTCCTGAAACGCCTTTTGGGTAGACAGGTGGTCATATCCCATGGCCACATGAGAGAAACTTGCGCCTGGAACTTAAACACGCAGATCGAGTCACAAAAGAAGTTAATGCTCGACACTCTGAGTTATCACAGTAGGGTGAAGGGGAAGGTCGCGTATGCCCTTAAACCTGATCTAAGAAACTGAAAGGTTGTGTGTTTAACTATAGAACAAGACTATCCACTCTGAGAGAATTGTTTGGCTTCAGAATTTAAGATTCTGACCCTTGAGAAAAGCAAAAAAATTTATTCGCCGTTGTGGGTATGTTACACTCTCCCACTCACTTTCCTATTAGCTCTCCCTCGATGGAATATGTGAGGTTGTCCCCGGGCCACAATTCTTCGGTTAAGGATACATCCTTTGTGGCCAATGTGATTTTCCCATCAGGTTTCAATGCAGTAAATATGGTTGATGACTCAAAAGGAAGTTTACTAGAAGTTGTGGAGTCGGTCGACAAATTGGCATCCAAAGATAAACCTACTAAAGGTCGAGGAGGAGGTCATTACCTCCTCCAACCATACCCTCCCTCCCTCTCTCAAGAGATTAGTCAGTCGAGTGGGCTTGGAAAAGAGTTTTTCAAAGAATCAGGAGTCTCAAAAGCTGGCCGCAAATCAATGTTCAAATTGGCACAATCCATGGTAACTCGTGAAGTCAACTAGGGTAAACAAAGTCTCATTAAAGGGGTACTTAGATAAATGCACACCGCTATGGAATTGATACATGAATATTCTCTCTTTAAATGTGAGAGGCTTAGGGGGTGTTATCCCCTAGCATAAGGATAACTAAGGATATTATGTCTCGAGGCCCATAGGTCCTAGACATGGAGTACCGAGAGCCATATTGACTTCAGATTGGCCCTAGATCACCCATACTTCTTCTTCAACGCCTCCATCTTGTTAGCAGTAGCAACATCCATACCATCAACCTAGTCTTTCAGCAACAGTGGGTCTTTCTCCATGAGTTAATGAGTTCAGGTATCATGGTATGTGTCACTCTGATTCTCAAAACATTTGAATATGTGCATTTAATTCTTTTTACCTCTGACGTGTGCTTGGACCTTATTCCTTTCAACTTGTCCACACCTGGGGTCAATGATAGGATGCCCTAGCAAGTTGGTTCCCATAAGGTTTGAGTTGCCACTGGGTGGGTTCATGAAAGTTCATCATCCATTCCCACCATCCTTATCACTTTTCATTTTTTCCCTCTCATCCATACCATACATTGGTTCGAGCATTGGGTTTGCCAAGCTAGCAAAGGGTTGTACCTTACCTTGTCACCACACCAATTTAGCTGGTCACCACGCCAGGGTAGTGGCTCTTGGTGGCATAGCCAAGAGAAAGGTGGTCTCATCATGAACCAAACTTCTCATCTCCATGAAATGCTTATGGGTAACATTGTTACCATTGGTCACCACGCCAGGGCATTGTCCCCTAACTGGTCTCTTGGAAGAAAAAACAATAAGACAAAAAAATAAAAAGACATTGAATGGGATTGGAAAAATTTGCATCCATGACAAGGTGCAACTCACCCTCTTTAGAGGCACCCACAAGTAAGCCATACATTCCCCTGTCATCACTACACCCATTGCTCAAACATCCCTACACCACCTCATCCACTTACATGGCATGGATTTGTCTTCACCTCGAAACATCCCACGTCCAATGTGAATTAGCCCAATAGGACCTCCTGACGTCCTCTCCAAACCTGGCTTGTAGAATAGCATAACATCTTTGAGCACTTGTCTGGGAAAGGGGGGTTTTATGCACATGTTTAGATAACTTGATTATTAGATGTGATTGACATTGCTATGACCCTGTGACTTATGAGGCCATGGAGGGCGTACTTTTTTTTGTTGCCGGGCCACACCCTACGGACATGTACACATGGGAGATGATTAGTTCAGACCTCCAGAGGGATAAAATCCCACCAGATGGATGTTGAGACCCCAACCAGGGGTAGATACAATTCATAGGCTTGCACCATAGAGAGAGGAGGACGTCCCACCAGAGATAGCCTGGCAGGCCTAGACCCAAGGGGGTCTTTTCCTCCTACTATGATGTTGGCCTTGAAAGGCCCATGATGTCACCTTTGTGACCCTTGACATCACCAACATTTGATGGACACTTTGGAGGTAGTTATGTGCCAAGTGGCACATGTAGTTTGATCTAGAGGCCTTGGGAGGCCTAACATTTTTCTCTTGGAGGCCAACGTTTCACTAGAGAGGCCTAACGTCACCCTAAAGGGGCATGACATCACCTATTCTGCTTGATTTAGGGTTTAATTTGTCATTTTTATGTAAAAACTGGATATTACATGTAAACTGGCCATATCGGCCCTTTTGACCTAATTCTGGTCATTGTAACTGTATAAATAAGGGATTTTCCCTTGTATTATTTCATCATCTTTCACTCACACTTAAGTGAGGTTTGAAATTTGAGCCCTAATTAGGGTTTCTTGGATGAAATTTGGTGCACACTTATTAAAGGAGGATACTTTTGGTGTGTTTTAGCATTTTTCTTGGTGTAAGTGCTCAACTAGGCCTATTGTTAAATGGTTCTTGGTGAATGTAAGTAAATGTTCTACAATTCTTCTTCATTGAATGGTTATGGTGTATTTATCTTTCATTTATTCTAATATTATGAAATTGCTAGCTTAAAACCCTAGGAGGCTAAAGCACATGTTATTGTTCTTGCCTTAATAACTTTCACCTACTAGATTACGCTAGAAACCCTATTTTCTTGAAGCCTTGTGCTAAGGGCCTTGCCATTGCAACACTCTAGCATATTTTGTTTCATCTATCTATCATCTACTTCATCTTTGAGCTAAGAAGGAGGAAAACCGCTAGGGCCTAGGGTTACCTACTTCCTAGTGGCCATTTCCCCCCTAATGTTTAGTGATTGAAGCTGTGGGCTACCAACACTTCAATCATTAACCTTCTTATCTCTAGATCTCTTATTATCATTTTGTTCCTTCAATATTTTCACTGCTAAAAGAGATTCCATTTACCCTAAAAGCACTGATCTAAGCCTTACAATTGAGTGATTGATAAAATCCACCCTCAAAACGTTTACCTTAAGCTCTCTACTAACTACTCCTAACCCTAGAATAGACTAATCTACTAACCTACTTGTTGTTGTTACAAAAGTAAGCTACAAAAGTAAGCTACAACCATTTATTGCAACCACCTAAAAGCAATTGTAAAGTTGATTTATACACTGCCTAATTTGCTTTTGACAAATGTTAGTACTTTGGTATTAATGAGTGATTATTTTGGGTCATTTTGAAGCTCTTTCAAGGCATTTATTGTGAAGCAATCATCTCATAAACATTGTTGTTATAAAATTATGTTTGTTTCATCATATATCAACTATTTCTTTTATTGATAAAGTCCATGGTTTTATGAAGTACTAACAACAAGTTGTTCTTGCAAAAGATATCTTTTCTTGTTTCTTTGTTTTGGGCAAGTGCATCTGAATACTTCATTGCTTCATTCGTCAAAACCTTGGTACTTTCTGATCAGTGTGATTTGTGAGAGGGGATACTTTTATAGGCACTTTAACCTTTTCCTTCTCAAAACCCCAGGTCACCGGGGACGTCTCCCCTGGGCCATAAACCGTAAATAGAAAGAGGTATCTTGTTGAGGTGACAGTGATAGGATAACCTCATGTTGCACCAATTTTCCTTCCCTTAACCTTTTCCTTTGGAATAAGTACAAATTCAGCGATAGCATTTTGGCGCCATTGCCAGGGAACACTGAGTCAATTCTCCTCAAAGACGACACTTTTCGGTAAGCCTTTCCTCAAAATCCTTTACTTTTCACTTTTTTATATATTAATTTTAATAAAAATATAAAATTCACTTTAAGCGATATATATATTAATTTTAATAAAAATATAAAATATAAGTGATATATCTATATCTATATCTATATCTATATCTATATATATCTATATCTATGGTTCCTACTCAAATTAATGAAAAATAAAAAAAAAGTGA
>SNQJ01S0159530.1:6511-21849 GCA_010110895.2 Picea sitchensis | reverse complement strand
GATGAGCCTTAATGGTGTAAATACTAGTGCTGATCTAAATATCATACCATTGGGGTCTTATAATATTCTAATTGGAATGGATTGGTTGGAAAAGAATCATGATGTCCTAGATTGTCATAGAAAGACATTTACATGCCTTGATGGAGATGGAAAATAGAGCACTGTGAGAAGAGTTTGAAGACCCATCTCTATAACAAAGATTTTAGCCTTATAGTTGAAGAGATGTTTCAGAAAAGGATTTGAATTGTATGCATCCCATGTGGAGGAGCCAAAATATACAAAGGGGACAATCCTAGAAGATTTATTGGTACTACAAGAATTCGAGGATGTATTCCAAGAGATACCAGGGTTTCCACAAAAAAGGGAGATATATTTCTCTATCGATTTTGTGCTAGGAGCTTCCCTAGTGTCAAAAACACCTTACCAAATGTGTATACAAGAGATAAAATAATTACCAATGCAGTTGGAGGAATTTCTAAAGAAAGGGTACATGCGTCCAAGTGTTTCACCTTGGGGAGTGCCAATACTCTTCGTAAAAAACAAATATGGGACCTTGAGGCTATGTATTGTCTTTCGGCGATTGAATAAGTCCATGGTGAAGAACAAGTATTCTCTACCCAGAATTGATGACCTCTTTGATCAACTAAGAGGAGAAAATATATTTTCAAATACAAACCTGAGATCCGGATACCATCAAGTAAGAATCAAGGAAGAAGACATCCATAAGACAACCTTCAGAACCAGGTATGGGAATTATGAATTTATAGTGGTTCCATTTGGATTTTCCAATGCACCAGTTGAATTTATGTGCTTAATGAATGACATATTCATAAATTATTTGGATAATTTTGTCGTAGTATTCCTAGATGACATACTTGTCTATTCCAAGTCTGAAGAGGAACTTGAACATCACCTAAGACTGGTATTGCAAGTGCTGAGAGAATGTCAGTTGTATGCCAAGTTGAGTGAGTGTTATTTTTACCAAGAATAGATCCATTACTTGGGACAACTTATTTTAGAAGAAGGCATAACAGTGGATCCAGATAAGATTGAATCCGGATGGCCAATACCCAAGAATGTTTTAGAAGTCATATATTTTATGGGTCTAGTTTGTTACTAAAGAAGGTTTATAACATGGTTCTCTAATATTTCTCATCCCATCACTTCTTTGCAAGAGAAAGAAACTAAATTTGAATGGACATATGAATGTGAAGAGAAATTTAATTTCTTGAAGGAATTACTTAATAGTGCACTTGTGTTAAAGATTGCTGACCCAAATGCAAGTTTTTTGGTATGCACAAATGCATGCAAGGAAGGACTTGGTGGAGTCCTCACTCAAAATGAACATGTCATTGGTTATGAGTCCAAAAATATTAAATAACATGAGAGGAACTATGTCACACATGACTTGGATCTTGATGCCATTGTTCATGCATTGAATATGTGGAGGCATTATCTCATGGGAAAAGGATTTGAATTGAGAACAAACCATAGTGGGTTGAAGTATCTTTTTCATCAACCAACTTTGAATGTCAGGAAAACAATATGGATGGAATATTTAAGTGAATACGACTTTGATATGAAGCATATCAAAGGAAAATAAAATAAAGTTTTTGATGCACTTAGTAGAAGAGTGCATCTCATGCATGCTACAACTGTTAGTATGCATCAGTTAGACTTGAAGAGTAGGATCTTGGATGTTGTTGTTTCAGATCAACATTACCTACAGGTAAAGAAAATCTTACATCAAGGAGATGTACAATTTTTTTTTAAAGATTATGAGATGAAGGAATATGGATTACGTATGCATAAAAATAGAGTTTATGTTCCTAGTTCTTGAGAACTCAAGAATTTGGTATTAAAATAAATGCATAATGTTCCATATGTTGGACATCCTGGTTACTAGAAAATTATTACAACGGTAAGAAGCCAATTATTTTTTTCCGAGAATGAAAAAGGATTTTGTTGATTACATCGCTAGATGTATGGAATGTCAGAAAGTGAAGGTTGAGAATAGGCACCCAATGGGTTTGATACATCCATTACCAATTCCAGAGAAGAAATGGGAAGTGATAACCATTGAATTTATAACTAAATTTCCTAGGACAACAAGACAACATTATTCAATTATGGTAGTGGTTGACAAATTTACAAATGCTTCTCATTTTGTTCTTGTAAAAAAAACACATACAACAACTAATATTGCATAAATTTACATGAGGGAGATTTCTAGGCTGCATGGGATACCTAGGACAATTGTCTCAGAAAGAGACACAAAGTTTACTTCAAATTTCTAGAAGGGATTATTTAAAGGATTTGGTACAAATATGAACTTTAGCACAACTTACCATCCACGATAAAATGGGAAGACAGGGAGAGTCAACCAAGTAATTAAAGACATGTTGAGATTGTATAAGATGGATAAGCCATCTAAGTGGGAAGATTACTTTCACTTGGTTGAGTTTCCCTATAATAATGGGTATCAATATTCATTGAAACTGAGCCCATTTGAAGCTTTGTAAGGTAAGAAATGTAACACTCTAGTGAGCTGGGACAACCCAACAGATAGAGTGGTTCTTGGGATGGAGTTGCTCAAGGAAATGGAAGACCACATGGTTAATATTAAGAATAATTTAAAGGCATCTCAGGATAGATAGAAAGTTTATGAAGATAAGAATATGAAATCAAGATAATTTAAAGTGGGGGAGCATGTGATTTTGAAAGTAAATACCAAGAAGATATCTTTGAAGTTGGGTAGTTGTACAAAGATGGAAACTAGATTCTATGGTCCATTTGAGATATTGGACAAAATAGGGCCATTTTCATACATGTATGCATTACCTGCATCCATGAATGTGCATAATGTATTTCATGTCTCTTTGCTAAATGAATATGTACATGATCCTAACCATATTGTTGATTGGCATATGATTCAAGTAGAGACAGAGGGATTCTTTCAGGTACAACCATTGCAAATATTCGACAGAAAATTCAAAATGCTCTGGAAGATCTAGAGAGATGGTAAAAGTTCAGTGGACCTGCTACAGTCCTCAAGATTCTACCTGGGAGCATGAATATGCCATGTGGGTAGAGTACCCACATCTTTTTGAATAAATTTTGGAATTTTGATTCTTTTTTTGTATATGCACTAAGGACAATGAAAAAATAAGGAGGAGGAGATGTAACACCCCAGGTTTTGAGCCCCATATTAAATAATGTATTTATTAATTGCTGAGAGGCCAGAGTGCCAAAATAATTAAAAGAGGCCAGTGTTCCTAAGAAATGTAATTTTTTTATCATTATTAATAATAAATACATTGTTGGTTGCTAGACAGACAAGGAATAGTGTTATAGGGGGCTATGATTCCACTAGAGAGGGGGATTGAGGGGCTAATTGTTTATTTAATTTTTTTAAATTACCCATTTTGTTTAATGGGGGAAATCAATTATGTGAGCTTCTTGGGGGAAGGCCATGAGGTTCTTGATTCCAAAGAATTACTTAAACTCATCCCTAGTATGTTGGGGGGATTCTCTCTCTCACTCTCATTCTATTTATTGTTCTATTGTTGGTTGCTTCAGTCATTTTTCACTCACTCACTCATTCACTCCTTCACTCACTTGCTCGTTGTTCACCCTCTTGTGGAGATTTCACTCCATAAATTCTTTCATCCACTCATCTTTTAGAATCCATGTCTTGGCTTAGGAAAGAAAGAAAAAATGTTGAACAACAACCATGGTATTGTTGGCTGTAGAGACTGTTGGTGTAATCCTACCATGATTTGAGGCTTGCATCTCTGAGATACTTTGACCTGTGTCCAACTTTGCTCACATATGTGAGTCTTAAGAGTCCCAACATGGAGATTTTGGACCAGTTGCACTAGAGCCCTGGAAGGAGAAGGACAACCTGAGGGACTGCTTGATATAGAATGGAGAGTGTCCATTCTCTTGGGTGGTGCAGGCTCGATAGAAGAGAGATGGGTACTTTGATTGTTGTGGGTGTTGGGAAGCCTATTAGATCTTGAGTGTTGACTGGTTTTGGAAGTCGAGTAACACTCTAGAGCCTTCCATGTGGATTCATAGCCTTGGCTCGGGGGTGACATTTCTATTGATATTTGGAACAACAATGTCTATGGTTGGGTGGAACATACTTGGTCTGTATCTAGTCGGTGGTTTGTTTTATTAAAGATAAGTTCTCTCTATTATAATATTATTTATCTCTGTATGATTTATTCCATTGTGTATTTATTTATCGTTGAATTCAATATTTATAGTATTATTTATTTGTGTATGATTTATTCTGCTGTGTATTTATTTACCTTGATCAATGCATGTGAACCTTACATGCATCCTTGTTATTTAAATTTGGTACATGGGTCTAATTAGTCAAGAGAAGGGACTGGAAGTTAGTGTTCCTGACCTATGAGTGGCTGGGTACATTACAACACACAATACATCATTCATTAATATCATAAATATAGTTGGTGCATTTCATAAACCAACTGGCATGATCACCAACCATTCATACAAACCTTTCCTTGTCTTGAAGGAAGTCTTTTATGTCTCTTATTATTTGACATGTACCTAGTGTATCCAAATATGAGATCCAAATTGGTGAAATACTTTGCATGATGCAATTGATCTAGATAATCATCTCTCCTAGGTGGAGGGTAGTGATTCTTGAGTGAAATCTTGTTCAAATATTTGTAGTCGATACACACTCACCAAGTCCCATTATTCTTGGGTACTATGATGATAGGTGACCGACAAGGTGAGGTTCTTGGTAAAATAAATCTCTTCTCTAGTATCTTCTACAATTTTTTCTTCACCATGTCGTCTTCCAAAACAATGTGTATATACAACCCAATATTCAATAAAGAGGAGTCAGGAAACAACTATATCTTATGGTCAACTTCCCTCTTAGATGGAATCCCTTTAGGATCATGGAAAACTCCACTGTATGATTATAATAAATCATTCAAACATTTTTTCTAATTTTTAGTACATCACTCCAGAGATGTCTTTAATCATACCAACCCAATTGATTCTAGCATAAGAAAAGAAAAAAATAATTCTTACTTGAACTATTCAATTTTTTGTCTTGGTTGGCACTTACCAGTGATATGTTCGATTTACCTTTATGTGAATGGATGATAAAATTATTCGCATCCTTGATCAAGTAGAACTTGTTTTCTCTCCTTTGCTCACACAGACACAAAGGGGATCATAAATACCATTTGATCTTGTGTTGGGGATAAAGGGATAAACACACACAGATCCATTTAGGTTGACATTTATACATTTCATAGTTGACAACTTACTATCATTAACATACAAAAATAATACACATACATATCCACATTACACATGAATGATACATGATAGATCATAATAGCTATAGCTTTATTATTCTTCTGATTCCATTAAACACAATAATGCATTGAGAAAACTCTACTCAACATCAACAAAGTATCATATCGTCTTTAGATAATTCCCCATATTTAAAATACATTGCACCATTCACATCCTTTCATACCTTAGACATATGACAAACTCAAACTTATAGTCAAAATAATTGCAACACTACAATACTATAGAGGCCCAAAGCGAGCTTGACAACAAAACTAACAATAACTTAGTGAACCCTCTAAGCGAGTGTGTAATTCCATTTTCAATTATGTTTCTTCCTTTTATAGTTTTTTCTTCTCAATATCTCTATCTCTTTTAGTTATGCTCCACTTTCTCTACTGAGTAACAATATAACACAATTTTTTTTCTACCTACATTCGACATATACTTTCTGGAATTGAGGCCATCTTGACTGCCTTGCCAGTTCATCTTTCGTTAGCTCCACATTCTCTTATTCTTCTCTTAGTAATCATTTGAGAATATTTCTCGATGATTCCTTTCTTTATTTCTACGTGCATCTTCTTTATTTCTGGTGTGCATCAAAAATTGAACCAATGTGAATTTGATAGAACTTGTACGTAGCGCACAATATCAAATCTTGGTCTAGTGCGCACTTCTTGTCATTCTCTGTGCATTATACTTGGCACATGAAAAACTTGAATTTATGTGCACAACTCTATTTTTTCACATGCATGAGATAAAGCCAAAAATTTGGGTGCCAACATGCCCCCACCATTCTTACTTGGATCATCCTTGAGCGAACTTCATCATGAAATGAGTGTGATTGGAAATGAGTAAGAGAAAATAATCATCGATGAAGGAACAAAGGATCAAACCAAGTTGTGGTTGCAATCGGGTTTGAGTAAGATAAAATCATCTATTCAAGATATAGATTCGACTTGACACTGGTCATGAACTGAGTAGAGTATGCCCCAAGGTAAGTGACAACTTTGTATTTCATTTGGCGAGAGGATTGAATATTTTTCTTTGAAGGTGTTTATATTGATGAATAAGGGATTTTTTTAAAGCACACTAGAATGACACCATGCTTCTATATGAGATTAATATCCCTTAAGAGAGAGCATTGTCATCATCATCCAAGCGAATGGAAATTCCTCCCTTAGAAAAGTTGACTAGGCATGTCGATTGTAAAACCAGTTGCAGGCTTCATTTTGACACATTATGAACTATTCCCCTTTACTAGTGTCTATGGTGGTGAATTAGGTATCTATTTAAAGCACACTATATAGACATCGAACCCCTACATGAACTCCAATCCCATCAAGAGAGAGCACCATCCTCTACTTGTATTTTTATTTTGATATGCCAAGATAGACGACAAGGACATTCAAGCTTGTCAAAATGGAGATCTCGGAGTCTTGATATTTCCTCTTCAACAAAGATGATTATCCATGGAAATGGATGAGAGTAGGGATTGTATCAAATAGGACAGTAGGGCCTCTACTTAAAAACTGATGATGAAGTGTCGGTATGCATGAACAATGCACGAGGAAGTGAAACAATGGAAAGTGGAAAGATATCAGTGGGAGGAGAGAAATAGGGGCCATGGTCCACAAGCAGGAGAAATAGAGAATGGAATGTGTAGAATTTATATAGGGACTGCATGTTTTAGGGTGGATATATATAGGGTGAAACTTTTTCATAGGTGGTAGCTAGAATTATAAAAAGAAAAAGAGCATAAGATTGATCAGATAATAAGCACATAGGTTCGGGAAAGTTTCATAGATCGGAATATAATGGTTCATATCCATTGTCCTGCTGATGTTCCTTTTGAAATGTGGTGTCATCTCTTATTACATTCCAAGATAAAGGTGATCTATACAAATATTCTTACTTGAACCTTCATTGTATTTTAGTGACATGAGGCTCATTTAGCCCCATGTGAAGTTGTTTCCCTAGCCAGTAATTGGTACGTAAAACAAAAAATTGACATGAGTTGGAAAATATTTCAAATATGTAAACATTTCATTACATGTAATCATCCTATGTGAATAGGGTGTATGATATTCTTCCAAAAAGGAAAATTATTAAAAAACATACATTATTATATGTTTTGCACATTCTACACTACACCTGCTCTATTGAACTGGATGGCTTAGATAGGGAGCTAAGTTATGGTTGTCCCCTGTGGGTCGTAGTACACCTTCAATATGTTTCCATTACTAATTCCCTTGAGTGAATATACTTGTAATGTTGAAAACTTGGTGGCACTTGCTTCACTGATGTAGACTAGCTCAAAAGGACCGAATGAACGCATACATAGCATGACACAATGCTGTAAATATTTGTTGTTATACAAAACAACTAAAGATTCAGGTTGGAGGAGTTTGTATCAAGTGTTGTGATCATTCCATGCCTTATGTCTCTCCTTTTAAACCACCTACATGAATTGTCCCATCATATGGCCATCCTCTAGCTCCATGAGTTCATCTAACCTATGTTGAAGGGACTATTCATTTATCATCTTCTTGGAAAGGGAAAATCAGAGGCTAGGAACAAAAAATTCCAGCAGCATGAATTCTTCTTCACCATAGATCAATGTAAATGGTATATTCTTTGTCATCATTTTACAATTTTTATGATAGGCCCATAATACTACTGGTATCCTCTCATCCTAGTCATCACACTGCACATTACAAACTTTGGTTAAAGCATGGTCTAAAATTGTATTAAAATATTCAATCATAGCATTATCTTGATGGTGATAGGGAGTTCTCTTCTAGTGATGGATCATGAAATCCTAAGTAATTTATTTAATGGTATTGTTCAGAAAATGCGATCCATCATTGCTCATCAACACCCTTCGATAGTTTAATCTAGTAATCACATTCTCAAAAATGAATCACGTCATCATTTAACTAGCTTGGCTTCGTACCATCTTGTTAGATATCTAGTTACATTTATAATGTATCATGCACTTGTTCAATGTGTGGGAGGATTAATTCCCCCCACAAAATCGATGGCCCATTTGTCAAATGGATCTAGCGCGCTGACTAGAAACAATGGGGACTCATCTTGTCGACAATAATTTCCAATTCTTTGACATACATCGCAACATTTACAATATCTGTTTTCATATGCAAAGAGTGATGGCCACCAAATCCCTGCATGAAAAACCTTGCATGTTGTATCCTTACCTGCATTGTGTCCTATAGAAATACCCTCATGGGATTCATACAGAATGGGGTCCCGTTCATCCACTAGTGCACGCTAATGTAGGATTCCATCCACGCCCAATTTATGCAACTTCCTAGCTATCAAATAATAATATACATTATGGGTCACCAGTGGGCGAAGCTGAGCTTGGGTATATCATGGTGGATCCTGTCTAGACATGAGAAATTTGGTGATCTCGACCAATTGATTAGGAACTACTTCGGTGAGGAATAATTGTGCATATGGAATTTTTTCATCCAAGATTTGACTAGCCTCTCCTGTCTCGAATTGTGACAGATGATGTATTCCAACATTAAGTTTTCCCATCTTAACCACAACTTCAAAATAAAATTCCTAAAAAAGTAGTTACCGATGACAAATTATTCCCCCTTATACCAACTTGTTGACCAAATATTTAAGCACAAAGTACTGGATTGTAAATAATTTGAAAGGAGTCCCCAACAAGTAATGGAGAAACTTTTACAATGCATATACCGTGGTGGGGCCCTCACGCTCTATTGTAGTATAGTTATTTTCTACATTAGATATCTTGTGACTAGAAAAATAGTCAGATCATCAATATTACCTTCACTCGGATGTGTAATAACTACGCTCGATGTGATGGATGGGGCATCTACATGGACATGGAAGAGATTAGACTAGTCATGAAAAATGAGAATCAACACAATGACGAGTTTATTATTGAGAGTATCCAATGCTTCCTGGAATTATGATGTCAAAATATACTTAGTATCTTTGCGCAACAAATTCTCTAACGGGGAAACAATTTTCAAATAATTCTGAATAAACCATCGGTAATATGCTGTATGACCCAATGTTTCACATAGCTCGTAGATCGAATTGGGGGCCAACATATCCAATATGGTGGCGATATTATCTTGATCCATAAACTATCGATACTTACGCATGATGGGTCCCAACAATGTGACAAAGGGAATACAAATGATGCACTTCTTCAAATTTAATGAAATATATCGCTAATGACATCAATCTAGCATCAACCGAAGCAATTTCATGTGTTCCTTTAACACAAATTAATACTGTCCAATCATCCAAAACAATTTCAAGAAACTTGTGGATAAATTCTTTGAAAGTTGTGACCATTATCTGAGAAAATACTGTAGGGGCATTCTTTAAGACAAAATGCATCTTAGTGTACACAAAGGACCCTCATTTTGTCACAAAGGTGGTTTTGGCTTGATCCTCCTCTATGATCCAAACTTGATGATACCCTTAAACTCCTTTTGTATAAGAGTAGGCTTCCCAACCTTCAACATTTTCTAGAACCTCATATGTGAAAGGTGTAAGGAAAGGGTCATGGATGTAGGATCAATTGAGGCTTATAATATCTACATATATTTGAATATCAATAATCTTCTTAAGTTTCATAACCATAGGAATAATCTAGTCGGAATCCTCCACAGGAACAATGATCCCAATATCCAACATCTGATCTAATTGTTTGTGCACATTTTCCTTATATTTTGAGTTTAATCGATAAGGCCTTCTCTTGATTGGTTTGACATCTAGTTTGATCTAAATTTTCATGGCCGCTAGTGATCCTACAAATCCTTTCATTTCTGAATATATTCGAGGAAACAATTCCTCATATTCCTTTAGTAGGTCAACAACTTGAGTGATTGTCTACTTATCCTAATAATATTCAATTATGGTCATTTCGGGAACTTCCTTAGTTCCAATATTATGTTTCTTGGTTTTAATCAAGCCATTATAGTCTAGTGCATCCATATCTACCACCTTACCTTCCAATGCACTCTCTCATTTGGGTTCTTTGATCTGGCTTCCCCGTGGGTCATCATCATCAACATTATCAACATCTATCTTCCAATAATGGATAACCTCTTTCATTTTTCTATTGTATGGTGATATAAGCATACTACCATGGGTGTGGCTTCCTTTAGATGATCATTAAATACAAAGTTATTAATATAGAGGATGGATTCTCATTGAGTGGGATCATCTACTGTGCAACTAAAAGTTAAACAAAACTGGGAGCTCACATGGGTCCAATCGACCATTTTCCTCCTACGTTCCTCCTAGATGTACCATCTCTTGGGGACCATATCCATACTATGGATGAAGCGGTGGAGCCATTGGGTTCGAGGAATATTCTTATAAGTAAAAAATCGTTAGCAAAAATAAATGTGTTCCTCAGTATCCTCATTTCCTTTGTATTGATTGGCCAATTCAAAGTTGAATATGGGTTGGAACCAAAATTTCATGAACTCACCCACCTGCACCCAACTTTGAATATTCACGCGATGTGTTTCCCACCACAACGCAGGTGTCAATCGAACCAAAAAATCCATAACATGAATCTTATGATCCACTAGGAAGGCCTTTTCCATCTTCACTAGGGATGGCTCTATTGGACCTATTCCATCAAATTGCAGGGCATCACATAACTCACATCATATCCAATGAGCTACATTATTTATCCTTCCACATTTTTTTCCCACATTTGTGAGTAGAGGCCTCATACAACTTATTTTTCAACTTTTCCATGGAATATTCAGAATCAATGTCATAAGACATGATGCTTCACCAATTGAATTCTCCATCTTCGATGAGATTGATGTAATCCTCCCTACGATCCATGGTCTTATAGATGTTTTAAATAATAGAACTTCATGCATCCTTGTCCACTAGATCATTGTGTATTTATCCTTCATTATGATTTAGAGGTGTGATCGCATGTAGGGCGTATGTCTCAAATAACATATGCCTATTTTTTCAAATTTAGCACTACATTATTGTCAAAATCCCAGTCAATTCCAACCAATGCAAGGTATGGATAATATTCCTCCATAATATTTATGACCTCAAATTTATCCTTTGTCTACATCCATTCTATATTCACCTCAACTTTCTCTAGTTTTCATATAGGATAGATCCAGTACTATTTTACCAACCACATTTGGATAGGCGACCAGACCAAATTTGGTTTCCCCATCAACTCCCATGATTTATTCAACAAAATATTCACATCAAATCATAGATCCAACATGACCCCATCCATGTCATAACCACCAAGATCAACGACCATCTTGAGATCTCTTCTTATGCGTATATTCTTGTTGACCTGAAAAACATCCCTTTTTGGTAGGGGAGCCCATATAGTCCAATATGGCATCTCCTTCCCCATGGAAGTGGCTAACATTTGTGTCTAACTCTTCATAGCATCAAGATCATTGATTAGTATCAAAAAGAAATGTAAGAAATTACTTACTTGATCTTCGATCTCTCTCTCACAACCGAAGTCATCTAATACCTCTTCATGCACTGTGTGATTTAAATCCTCAAGGTGATTTACCTCAATTTCTCTTTTCTCTAAGTGTCACAAATCTTCTTTTCTGCATGCATTTTCCATTGACCTATGTGTTGCACATTGTATCTCCTTGCACATACAAGAATCCTCCAACAGTGTTTGTGTCATGCACTACAATTCTTCCTAGGTGTAGGCCTCTTCCAACAACTTTTGTGTCTCCCACTACAATTATTCCTAGATCTGGGCCTCCTCTAATGATCTTTGTGTTTCTCATTGCACTTCTTCACAAATTATATCCTCTTCAAGTTATATTTGTGTAGCATGATACAAACATACTCTTCTACTACTCTTTGTGTATCATAGCCTCATCTCTTCTCTTCTATCTCCTTCTCCTCTTTATTCTACTCCAATCACCTCACTATCTTCTATTCTTTCCTCTTGATTACCAACATGCAAGGGGGATGGTTCAAACAGGAGGTAAATCCATCTCCTTCTGACATTTCTTATCAGGGAACCCAGAGTGTTTCATACTTGTAGCCACGCAAGACTATATACAATCACCAATTATTCTCCCCCACCACTAGAGGATCCTTCATATTCCTTCCTTTATCATATGCCTCTACTCTATGCCTCATGTTCCTTCAAGGTTTTGGTGACTTTGCAACAACCAAGGGTCTCAAAATTTGTCTCTTGGATCCCTAGGGCCACTATTACTCCTACTATTACTATTGGTAACCTCACTGGACATACCACTCTCAATGCCATTCCTTTTTGTGTTCCTATCCTCACCTATACTATACTATGGCACACCACGCTCTTCCACACTTCCTCCTAGTGTGGTATCTTTCCTCTTCATCCTGGGCTTGAATATTCATCACACACCCCTAGATAAATTATTTTCACCTCTTTTATTCGCTCTTCTAGGTCCATCCCATTCCTCACTTCATTCTAGAAACTTATGGATCCTCCTCAATGGATCCATATCTTCTCTCATTCCCCCCATATCTTTTCAACCCCCCTAGTGCTAGGGGAGTCTACTCAAGAATGATTTTAGGAACCATGTGAATCATCCCTTTCTCCACTAGAAACATCTTGATCCAGAGAGGGATTTCTTCCAACATTCTTTTTTTTGGAGCTTCTCTGAATTTTCTTCAAGCCTCGCTAAAAAACTTAATGTACTCCATAGAAAATTCAATTATCTATCCCTCCATTTCTCATGCATACCAGAATTCAATGGCTTGATTCCATTTATTATCCAATGTCTTCAACCTATCAAGTGTGGCTTGATCCCAAACTACTGGGTCTAGTGGTGTTACACACATGTTTGTCACACTTAAGTGAGGGAATTTTTTTCATGATCCCTAGACATGTTGGTGGAGAAATTTATCATATGAAGGTCAAAATACTACGTGTACATGTATTATAATTTTTATTGAAAAAAGGAAATAAATTTAGTGTGACAATCCACCTCACATCTAGTTTCCTAATCTCAAGGAGAAGTTGAGAGTCTCATCGGTAGTTGAAGTATTTTCTCAAACCAATATCCTAATTTGATGGATCATGAGAGATATTTTCTCCCTAAAATACTTGAGATATATTTTCTCCCTAAAATCCTTTAGAGATATTTTCTCCCTTAAAATCTTGGAGATCCCAATTTAGTGGATCTAGTGAGTTATCTTCTCCATGGTGGCTAAGCCTCCAACTCCTACATAATGAGTGAATTCCAAGGTAAAAAAGGGGGGAAGAGAATAGTTCATGGCATCGTACCTATCATATTGTGGCATGAAGGGGTTGGAAAAAAGAGAGATTGCAGGAGCACTAGAAAAACATTACAAGGTTGTATGTTTTTCCATGTTTTCCATTATTAATATATAACTTGGCCTATTTCTCTTAATATCTACATTGTTCATTACATAAATGTTTATATTTGTCTTGTTTAAGTCCAACATAGATAAATATACTTTCCTGTAACGATATATAGTAGAAGAAGATGATTTTCTTGTCTCTTGTAGGAGGGATACTTCCATACTCGAAGCTTGGAGATCAATTTCAACACTAGGAGAAGAGAGAAAAACCTACAAGAAAGAGATAAGTCATTTACCTTTTATTCTCTTTCTATGTCTCTTACGATTTCATTAATGAAAATACAAATTAGTCTTAAGAGGAAGTTAGTGTCCATTTTTTTTTCTTTCTGTCTTGCATTGAAGGAAACCCAATCTAAGGGGGATTCACCTATCCACAAGGGGAATTTACCACAAAATATGCCACAAGGCATAATTGGTTGCAGTTTATTTTGCATCCATTCATACAACAAACAAGGAAATCAAGTAAAGAACATATCATGCATATAAATGTAAATATACTTATATTCCATATCTTCATATTCACTCTCAGACCCTGAGTGTCTCATAGGGAAAGCTCATGATCCTTTGTCTTTAACCAATCTTGAATTTTCTATTGATACAAATACCACCTCATCTCTTGCCTTCATCCTCAAGTACCAAACTTTCAGGTCCCAAAAATGGAACCATTGATTGTGTCATTTCATGCTTGCATGTTTCCTTCTTAACATTGGGGGGATTAGACCAAGGATTCATATAGAGATGACCAATAAAACCCCAAAGAATCAATATATCAATCTTCAACCAGGGTCAAAGAAGGTCTCACCCAAGATGCAAAGGGGATCACAGATACCATATGGTCTTGTGTTGGGGATGAAGAGATAAACACATAGAGATCCATTTGGGTTGACATTCATACATTTCATAGCTGGCAACTTACTATTGTTTATATGAAAAAAAAATACACACACATATCAAAATAACACATGACTGACACATGATAGATCATAATAGTTGCATCTTTATTATTCTTCCCATTCCATTAAACACAAGCATACATTTAGAAAACTATACTAAAAACCAAGAGAGCCGCATGTACACTTTAGATAATTACACAGATTTACAAAAAATTTCCCCATGCACATCCTTTCATACCTTAGACATATGACAGACTCATACTTATGGTCAGAAGCATTACAACATTACAATACTATATAGGCCCAAAGCAAGTTTGAAAAAACAAAAAATAATAACTTATTGAATCCTCTAAGTGAGTGTGTAACTCCATTTCCGATGTCGCTACTTCCTTTTATAGTTGTCTCTTCTCAGGAGCTCTATTGTAACGACCCTTGATTATTAAGTATAATTAATTTAATAATATAATCCTAAAAGATTAGCTAAACTGTATTTATGTCTTAAAATAACATTTTTAATGGATTATTATTAAATAGTTTTTCATGATGGTTAATGATTGACTTAATTATTAATTAATTCATTAATTAATAAAGTATTAAATTAATGGTGAATAATAGAATATACTACTAATTTAGTTACGTTCCCGAAAATGGAAACATATTAATGAATGGATAAGATATTTAATAATG